>RJVU01068486.1:4639929-4717606 GCA_003731715.1 Anabarilius grahami
GTTTTGACAAAATGTTGAAAATGTTATATATATATATATATATATATAAAATTTATTTTAAATTTATTTTAAATTATCTTTTTTTATCATGTTGACATCCTTATTTGTCACTCACTTATACGCAGAAAAAGGCAGTAGACTTAAAAAGGTAATAGACTAATATTTCTCGTGTTTTCAGAATAAATACTCAAGAACTCCCTCGACTACCATTTTTCAATCTGGTGGTTGTTTTCGCTCAGACAAGCGCCTTATGTGCTGAGCGCGGGAGAATCAATATGAAATGACTCTCTCTGCCACCTTATTAATAATGAAACAATACGTCTTCACTCGACAGAGTCTCGCCTTTGCGCGCCTGCGTGCTCGTTCACGTCCGTTTGAGGAGCTGGAAGAGAAACGCTTGTGTGTTGAAACTGAATCCTTTAAGTGCACCTTTTAGAGATTTTATTTCATATATCTGCTCTGACCATTCTTAATTATTGCTCCTTTATATAACTGATGCAGAATTATTGGCTAAATTAGATATAAAAGATATTTTAGAAGAATTGTAATCACCACAAAGGCTACTTCAGCAATAAAAACAACACAAATCTCTTTCAAACAGTAACTGTTTTATTTAATACTTTTAAATACTTCTTTTTAGCAGTCTATTTTATATACCTGTATAATCAATCTGTTTTAAAACTGTTTCGGTTAAAGTATCTCTCTTTTCATTTCACATACATCTCTTATTTACTTGTATGTTTTTGAATATTCAGGTATTTCATATGCAACATCCCCAGAAACGAACAAACGTACGAACAAACAAAATACACATCTTCTGAAGGCAGTGAAACGTGGTCTATGCCTTGGCAACATCAAATAAAGCTAGCAAAATTCACTTCATCCAACTATTAATGTCAAGGTCCAGATATTGTCGTGCTACGATACTGTTGGGAGAAGTACAGGCCGCACTTTACGTTGCAGTGTAATTACTATGTAAGTACTGCGTAATAGTCATGAACTATGTGTACTTAATTATTATGTGATGTTAATTATTTCCTGGAGCTGCTTGTATGTAATTACACACTGTTATATGCAACATGGACACTGTAATGTAAAGTGTCAGCTTTATACTGTTATGTGTCCTACATAAAAAGAGACAAATATTCTTTGAATGGAATAGAATAACATTTTTCTTTTTGTGTGGGGGGGGGAATGGCAACAGTCAACTCATCTCAAAGCCCTCCCATGGCTACATTTTTAATTTCTTTGTTCTTTAATAAAATCTTTTTTAATATAATCGTTCTCTGTTAAATATATGCCTGTAGTCATTCCTGAGGTTTATTTATTATAATAATTATTATTATTATTTATAGTCTATTATTAGCATCGTGATTATTAGAGACGTTCCCGATTGGTGGGTCAGCAAACCATCTAACCCCATCAACACATCCATATACTTGGCTTGACTAAAATAAATTTGATAAATGAAAACTAAACATTGACAAAGAGCATATAAAACAAACTGATGGGAGAATATTCCTATCTTTCTATATGATGGCCGTTGAGAATGTGAAAAGCCTACAGTAATAATAATTCATTCATAACAGACGGTAATGTTATAAAATACTACGCTTCTAACCAGGACCTTTCACAAATTCAGGCCGTCAACTCAATATCTGATAAATATTTCATGTAATCGACCCAGAGTCAGGCAAATGTGCTTGAGCATTCCCAGAAGACTTCTTCTTCCCATTGTCTCTTGCAAAAAAACGTCTTTTTCTCCAGATGAAATAAGCATATAAATCCATTTGGGTGAGGATGAATTTTGATCGTCATAAATTATTATTCTTTTTTATTATTATTATTCTTGTGTTGATGGTCTTCTCTCTTTTTTTCTTCTTCTTTTTTTTTTCTCTCTCTCTCTCTCTCTTCTCTTCCCGTGGGTTAAAACTGCATCCACGTCACGAGCGCAGACAGTGCAGTGAGGATCAGCGTTACGCCGAACGGAACCGTAGATCGGCTCGCGCCGTTCCCAGCCGCACACAGTTCAAACAAGCTGCCGCGAAAGTCCAGATTTCTGGACTCTTTTTTCAGCTTCTCCCATAGATCTGTGGCTCCCTCCTGACAGTCTGCCAGAGCAGTGGTCGCACATGAATGGAAATCATCCCAGTAACTGCAAGTCAAATATTTCGGAAAAAAAAGAAAATCATTATTCATGTCTGATTTGCGTCACGCTTTACATTGCATTAACATAGGCTATTCAGTTCGATCATGTTGTTATTCCTGTTATTATTAGTAGTAGCCTAATAGTAGTAGGTTATTTTAATTCCCTTTTTTTTTTTGTAAAAGGTCTAAATGAGAGGAAACTTGCTGAAACTAAAAATAGTGGAAACAAATATTTCTCTTTTGGTCATTAAAAAAAAAAAAATGATGTAGCATATGTGAAAAACAGTTTCTGGATTTGCTTTCAGTTTAGAAAACGCTCGATTTAGGTTATGTCAATAAAAAGGATTTAATTAGTCCCTTAACCGCTTTAAACTTCCGTTGTCATTTTTATTTTAAGCAGATGTAACATTAAGTAAACACTTAAGTATCGTATATTATTTAGACAATCTACATCAATTTCATACATATGCATTTGAATTTGAATATGATTATTCAGACGTTTTGTCTATAATTATATCAAAATAATAGTGTATTTAAAAAGAAGTTGCACCAACAAAAAAATATATATATAGCAACAAGAATTATTAGACTCTCTAACATAATTCATATTTTAGTATTATGCATGAATCCTTCTGGCAACTGCATGTCCTCATGTAGCCACGTGAAGGAGGAGAGAGGGCACGAGGGAAACCCGAGTTGTAATGCGGCTCCAAAGGGAAAATCTCCATATCACGTGACTTCTAGTGCCCTCCCCATCTCCCTCTCTCTCTCTCTCTCTCTCTTACAACTCCCCTCCTGCGCCCCACCCCCTTCCTCTATCCCACTCTCGAGTCCATGATTTATTAATATATTTCAGGAGGAACACACACCCACATTCTAAAACCTGCATCTACAATCGGACATGCGCACGGGCGCAAGAAGTAGCCATGCTCCAAATAAATTAGAATAGAATAGAATAGAATATATTAGACTAAAGTTCCAAAAGGAAATGCTTTCAAGTCAGCAAAATAGTGTTACATTTTAATGTTTTGCTGACACTTTGGTGTATGGAAATGAAATCCAGTGCACTATAAAAAAGAATTGTTGGTTTAACTTAAAAAAAAGTAAGTTGCCTTAAAATTTTGAGTTCATTGAAATAAAAAATTTGAATTAATGCAATGAAGGCGATTGACTTAATCAACAGAAACTCGAAATGTTATGTTATCTGAAACACATTAATTAAGTTGATTTGACAAAAGAAAAAATGTTGCGATAACAAATTTTTATTTTTATTTTGCGCATCTAGCTAATGTTATTTAATACATAGGCAAAGTTTATTAAAATCTAAATCAGGCTATCTGGAGACTGGATATATATTAAGACGTTCAAGCAGAAATTATTTCGGGAAAATATGGAGAAGCAAAGGAAATGTAATTCCAGTCCCTGTAATAAGATAATGTTGCGTTTTGATTCGCTCAGTCACGGCTGTAAAAGAACCAGTTATTTTATAGGGCGGATCGCTTACAATAATCGTGCATTACCTCCCGATCTGATCCAATTATGGATGTTGACCTTTGGCCTTGGCGTGTAGAGATGGTTCATCTAATTGTAATTAACTGTTGAAATGTGAATAGCGCATATACCGGCTGCACGGCTCTATATCTGCTCATGGAGCTGTCGAATTAAACAAGGGGCCTCTTGTGCCATCTGGCTCCTGTTCGCTCTCTCTCCCTCCCCACTCTCACACACGTATATTTCGTCTGTTGTGTGTATGCATGTTTCCCTTACGTGCAGATGGTCCGAAGGTTTTCCTTCTCGTCCAGCTCCTGTGGATAGTTGGCCATGTTCTCTCCCAGATGAAGCAGGCAGTTGGAGAAACCTTTGAACACTGTTTCACATTTCCCAGCCGCTCGAACTGCCTGCAGCAGATAGGCTGGAAAACGAGAAATGATCATTTTTATGTAGCCTATTTAAAAAAAAAACAACTGACTTTTATCTGACTCTTCCGGAATAGCACTCATTTTTTAGACTGTAACGACTCGTTGCGATACACTTATGTTCGTTCATGATTTTTTAATTAGCTGTTATTTTCTGTTCTCAGCTCATCCAAGTATTTATAGCTGGAAAGTAATAGGTGAGTTAGTAAATAAATAAATCGAAGCGATTATAAGGCATAAAACACTTCCACACAATAATTTATAAATGTGTGTGCGCGTTCACTAGAATAATATGTGTTGAGCATGAGGGTGGCGCGTGGACAAACGATGATGTAATGGTTTACATGAGGGTGGGGGTATGTGGGCTTGTGTGAGGTGAGATTTTCATTCTGAGTGATTTGTCCTCCCCTCCCCTTTTTTTTACACATCTAGAAAAGAGTCTGTTTTTTGATGACAGATCTATTAGGGAAAATGAGAAGATTTGGACACCGATGCTTTCCCTCCCACTTCATTTCGATCTTTGTGTTGGACCGGAAGGTCACAACTTGATCAATTGACCAGATCCCTTTGCTTAACGAACCATAAACGCCAGTGGTTTCTCGTTAAACAACGAGATCTTGTGAATTGATTAAGTTGTAGCACTGTTCAAATCAGGTCGGGCCTCTGCCCATTAACCACAGTAGGAAGCACACACCCTGTTACACACACACACACACCATAAGCATTGTATGTCCATACATTATATGAAATGTTTTGCATTTTTTTGTGAAGTACATATCCTGCGTCGATACACTAAAGTAATAAGATGTACATTATATAGTAAGTGTACTATTATATTCTCTAGCCATTATATCCATTTCATGCTATATGATCAATTAGCTATTAAATAGCCTACAGTAGACTACATGCTAGGTATTCTAATATACGCAGCATGCTACCTAAATTATATTACATTTATTAGCTATATGATATGCCTGTATGCCCTTCCATTCTGTTATGTGTCCCTACATAATAGGCATTACATGTCATATACCCTACATTATTTTATATTGGTCCCATTATATATTCCTATATTCTACAATCAATATACGCTAAATAACGAACGAAAAATAAAACGAAGATGCAAACATGGTTATTCTGTATCTATTTTTTTGTAGACTGTAGAAAGTCTTTGGCTAATGAAATAGATGAAGCTCAGTCGTTTCGTGCATTCTTTATCGCCCACAAAGAAAAAAAATCACATCACAAAATACCGAATAATGCACACTTAAGATGATTATATTAAATTAAGGATAATATTGATTTCAGACACAGAGGATTAAAGGTGTTACTGAGTAATGCCGCACAATTGAAAGCTTACATAACGAAATATCTATAGTTGTGATATCGCGGACAGATCGCCCTTTTCTTCTACACGAAGCGGGTGTATTCAACATTACAACCATATTCCAAACAAAAGACCATACTGAGTAAAAATTAAATGCGTAAATGCGCTTATAATCTTTATGTTTTCGTGCATGCTAATATTTTTGCTCAAAATAGCCTAAATGAAATATTCAGACCTCAACATGGCGGATATGAGGATGCGAAATACAAAGATGCTCATACAGATAGCTCCTTAAAACCATTTATTAATGGGATGCATGATTTCATATTTAAAATACAATTCAGTTCTCGCTGTCTACTGGAATTAACAGTCACAAAAGACAGCACTGAGAACAAACGGTGAATTATTAAACCGTGTTTCGTTGTAGGCACGATGATCTATATTTAGAAACAACTGAGCATCTAATATAGACTCACCTATCCGTACTGTACTAGTGGTCACGACCACTCTACTAGACCCTGTCAGCGTTACCGGTGTCAACCTGGCACCGCATAATCTGTTCAATGAAGTCATGAGGGGGTTTATTGCAAATTAATGTAGTTCAACTAGGTAAAGGCACCAGTTTTTCTTACAAAAAAAAAAAATCATCGCTACTGATTTCATCCTAATGCACAAAATTTTCATTTCAGAGCCCTACAACAACACTAACAAGAAAGACATTTAAAAATGCACAACATTACAAGAACATGGCTTCATATATTTTCTAATTTCTAAAACAACAATCGGACACCAACTAATTTATGTAATTAAATGATATTGTATGTTTGTGTAATTTGACACATGGGACCATATAAAACTCATGATGAATCTATTAAACTTAGTCTTTGCAAGTTAAATCTGTAACATTAATGCATTATTTTTCGAATTATCTTTCAATATTGGTTTGAATAATTTATTACGGAGAGGATCGGGCGATCCCATACTTTCACCAACTTGCTCCGATTTACTGGGCTTTATTTTTCGGAACAGTCCTCAAAATTGGATGGAGAAGCAATGCAATATTACCCCAATGTCATGCATTTAAAATACAAGACAAAGCCTTTAAATCGCAGCCGGGACAGTAGCATTGCAGTTAAAATATCCACCAACATACAGTCTACAAATATATAACCAAAACGAAATGTATAGCCTTAACTATGAATTAAAAGTGTCAAGTTATACGTATCTATGAAAAAAAGCGAGATTAAAAAAGGGAAAAGTCAGCCCATCCCAAAATATACGACAGAAATAATCTACTTACCTATTTGAACAGCAAGAAACAATGAAATGTATCTTCCAGACAAAGTTAATCCCATCCTACGTCCAGAAAAACCATTGGAGGATATACAATTTTAGATAGTTGTGAGGGGAAAAGATTGCCAAATCTGCGCGTTGAACATCGCTGTTTAGTTCAAGCAGCTATTCAGAAACTCTTCGTGATTTTCCCGTTGTCGGCGAGGCGCAGAGAAGTGAAATGGTGCACCCCGTTAAGAGAAGGCGGTAATGCCTCGTGTTTTTTTTTCTTTTCTTTTTTTCTCTCTCTCTCTCTCTCCCTGCTTCACGCCCACATCTCAAGCTTGACGTAAAATTCACCGTCGGACTCCCCACTTCTCTATTTTCTCATTTGCTAGACCGGGCTGGCCCCTTTCTCCCCCCTCTCGCACTGTACTGGCATTTCAGGGATTGCGAAGATGTCCGCATATATCTGCTCTCTGGTGGTCTCACCTATCCACCCTCATGCAATGAAGCTTACACGTGGACCCGTGACCCATATATGGATACACGTGCAGACTTCATTTCTCCAGGGTGCTTAGACTGATCATGCATGAATTTTGCTCGATATCTCAAAGAGATTGAGGAAGTCGGGATGCTTGAAGTTGGTTATAGGCCATACACTCCCTTCTAATGAGATGACTGGGATGCATTGTGTAAGATAGGCTACATAATGGATTTGTAGGATCTTTTATGGAAATGTGACCCTTCCCCGTGCAGATTTAGTTCGCTCTACACAGTTTGATTAAGTGCCCACGTTTTTCTTGAGTCTTATTACTGCAGCAGCTCTAATCGTTATTGATGATTTGTTTATGACTTAAACACTCCGGCAATGTTATCAAGGTCTGTCTGAGGTGAACTGAGGTAGCAGACTGTAGTATTTTGAGGATTGTGGATGGGATATTTTTGGTGCATCGTGAAAATTATGTCTATCGGCCCAGAATCTTAACACTTTTAGCGCCTGAGACTTGTATCCCTTTATCCCACCAACTATTAGGCCTATTTTGATATTTTTTTTGGTGTCAACATAATGTTAAAGCCTTTAACATACAGAGAACCTTAACATATGAAGAAGTTGATGAAGATGCTCAAAGAAAAAAAGTAATATGACGTACTTAGTATGTTATAATCTGGAGGTGTTACTGAAAATGAAACGCCCTATGAAAGATGAGAAATCTTTTTATATGGGCTGAGATGAGTTACGTTACAACTGAGAGAAAGGTAGTGATGTCTGTATCACTGAAAAAAAAAAAAGTTCTTTCCCGCTGACGTCAGCGATTCGTAGCCAACCAATGAGTACTGAGTATCGATGCGCACCAATTTTTTTTTTCGGAGACACTGACTTCAGGAGGAGAATACTAAAAAGTTACCTAGGGCATTCTAGCTGAAGGAGAATCCGACCAGTGAGTAGAAACCGTGTGCTCCTCGCTGCTGCTGAGTAATTAGGTCCCCTGACAGTTCATTTAGAGTCCAGACTATACAGAACACAATAGACAGATGCCCTGAGGACACTTTACAATCTGATCGAATTTTCTTTAGCCATCGACAGTATGGATGATAACTATTCAACATGAAACGAATGACGGACTATATATGGTAACATCATGTAAATTGCATTTATGATATGTTGATGAGCATTATAATTTTTAATGCAGATTCGTGCGTTAAGCCTTTCGAGAAAAACGAGCAGTTGCATAACGCAGGCGTAAAAAAAAAAACCCTTGTGTTGCAATGCAGGGAGGGATGCGATATCAAGGATTTACTTTATAGAGAATGCTATAGGATTCCAAACAATTGCAGGTTTTTATTCATGTTTTGTCTCCATCTTGTGGTGGAGGTGTGCGATAACAGTTATAATTGAACTTGGTTATGTGGTCT
Source organism: Anabarilius grahami (assembly GCA_003731715.1). Classification (NCBI taxonomy): domain Eukaryota; kingdom Metazoa; phylum Chordata; class Actinopteri; order Cypriniformes; family Xenocyprididae; genus Anabarilius; species Anabarilius grahami. The sequence continues at coordinate 4,648,510 of RJVU01068486.1, forward strand.
CTTTGATAAGAAAGGCACATATTTTGCCTGAGACCAATAATATTAGACAGCGAGTCTTATTGGGAACCTCAAAAACTCATGAGTGAATTGTCTGCTCAGAGTTAAATGAACTGTCATTTCGACTGCATAGGGAATCCCTGTTTAATGTGTTTGTCCCCATCCAATTACTCGGTTGCTCGAGAGGTTTTCCGTGGTGACTCATTCAGGTGGGCGCGGGGAAAGCAGGGGAGACAGAAAATAAAGAGAGAGAAGAGAGAGAGAGGGGGGGATTCCAGCAGCAGTAGAGCTGGCTCTGTCTAAACTCATGTTTAATTGAAATGGAGGGAGTGGAGTTGAATGAGGTAAGGAATCGATTGCGTCAGCAGAGTTTTCCTTTCTTTCTTGAAAATAGGCGAAGAAGATTTTATCTGTAATCATCTTAAATAATGAAAGGGAAAGGCTAGGAAACATGTCACAATCTGTAACATTTCATACCATTATTCGTTCCCAAACAACTCTACAGAAACCAACAAAACAGTGGAAGAATTCTGTGTTTCATGAAGCCGATGAAACGAAGCTCACTGATGGTTTTCTTAAAAATTAAAGGATTAGTCCACTTTTATATAAACTTTTCCTGATAATTTACTCACCCCCATGTCATCCAAGATGTCCATGTCTTTCTTTCTTCAGTCGAAGAGAAATTAAAGCTTTTGATGAAAACATTCCAGGATTTTTCTCCATATAATGGACTTCAATGGGCACCAAACAGTTGAAGGTCAAAATTAGTTTCACTGCAGCTTCAAATTGTTCTACACGATCCCAGACGAGAAATAAGGGACTTATCTAGAGAAACAATCACTCATTTTCTAAAAAATAAAATAAAATTGTATACATTTTAACCAGAAATGCTCATCTTGAACTAGCTCTCTTCTTCTTCTCTATTTGAATTCCAGCAGTGTAGACACTGCTAAGTGTATTACTGCCCTCCACAGGTCAAAGTTTGAACTAATTGTTATATACTATTGAACTAGCATATTGCATATAAAAATTAGTTCAAACTTTGACCTGTGGAGGGCAGTAATACACTTAGCAGTGTCTACACTGCTGGAATTCAAATAGAGAAGAAGAAGAAGAGAACTAGTTCAAGATGAGCATTTCTGGTTAAAATGTATAAAATTAGTTTTTTTTTTTAGAAAATTAGTGATTTTTTTCTGTAGATAAGACCCTTATTTCTCGTCTGGGATCGTGTAGAACAATTTGAAGCTGCAGTGAAACTAATTTTGACCTTCAACTGTTTGGTGCCCATTGAAGTCCATTATATGGAGAAAAATCCTGGAACGTTTTCATCAAAAACTTTAATTTCTTTCCGACTGAAGAAAGAAAGACATTGACATCTTGGATGACATGGGGGTGAGTAAATTATCAGGAAAAGTTTATTTAAAAGTGGACTAATCCTTTAAAGTCTACTTTACACTCTTTACTGTTTTTTATAAACAGTTTGTGCATAATCTCTTGGTGCATATTATTTCTCATATAAAAATTGCTTGTCTTCATTATCATTTCCTGTCGGATGAAATCCATCTGTCAACCCCATCCCCTGCTGGTGTTACAGCCATTTTTATGATCCAATCAGTTTATGATAGATGATCTATATTCTTGTAGCTTGTTGCTCATGCATGTTGTTAGCAACACCAAGGTCAGGGTTTGATTGCCAGGGAGTGCATTCAAAATGTTTGCTATGAAATGTAAATAGTTTTGAATAAAAGTGTCTGAATGTGGGGAAATACAAAGTATAGGTGACATTTTTCCAGAATGTCATTTTGAATATGTCCTTTACAGTGGATACAATAAACATGATATCATGGTGTGAGGTGTTAATGTCTAAATGAAGATTTGCAGTATAAATAACAAATAAATCCAAATCTTTCATGCTTAAGCTTTATTGTTAGTTTACATGAGTAAAACATAGTCCATAGCATTAGTATAGCAGATGAAATCAGAAGTATATTGCGATTAATACTGTGTTAATTAAGTTACACAATTCATATGTACTTTAAATTCATGTGTAATTTCATAGAATCTTTAACAATTTCTTTTAAATTTCAATAGACCTTTATTATATTTCATTGCTCTCACTTTCTCACACTCTCAGATAAAACTTTCGCACTTCGGCTATACTTCGAGCATGTGAAAGAGATTTTTTTTTTCACACACATTAATGTTTTCTGTTTATGTAGGTCATATTTTTTTTACGTGAGCTTGCGAAATCTTCGCGCACCCACGAAAATGTTCTCAGGCCCTGTCCCAAATGGCACACTGCATGTGCTCTCGCGGTCTTGTGGACTTATACAATGGCTACCGCGTGCATGCGTCCGTTGAGTTAAAATGCTTGTAGGCCTATTCCTCTGTATCATTAAATTTACCACATGAACCATGACAGTACCCATACAAATATCCCTATTTTAACAATCCAGTGTTGGCAGGTAAGAATATGATTGCTTTGTAAAGAAAATCAAAAAATTAACATTAGTTTGTATTTTGAAAATATTAGTCATGAAAGCAAAGCAACACACCAAAATGGTACAGGGAACCCTTTCCAATCCATCCTTTCTCTTTCTCCTCTGTCTTTTCTCTCTCGTTCCCTCGTGGCAATCAGTTATCCGTTACACCACGTTGATTTCCAGCTGATTGGTGACCTGCCTCAGTGCAGCGCAGTCCAGACACCCTATCAGCACTCTCTTCCCAGGAGTCTGAGGGGTGATGGTTTCAGTGTATTGCACTGAGCCACCAGGTAGAATCTGCCTGCAAGTGGAAATGGATATAGTGTATTTGCATGCAGAAACACACACAGACACTTATTCTTGTACTTCAATCTTTGTGAGGACATTCAATGACACAACCCTGTTAGGCTGGTCCTTAGTTGTTCATGAGCTGGTTTAAGATGGTCCTGAGCTGGATCTAGTTGCTTAGGACCAGCACTTGACCATCTTAAACCAGCTCATGACCATCTAAGGACCACCATAAACCAGCTCAAATCAGCTGCCATGCTTCAAAACATACCAGCATATGCTGTTTTTTTTCCAACAGGGAGTGCTATCTCTAGCTCCTTACCCTAAACATCACAACTAAATGCCTAACCCAAACCCTTACCCAAACATACCCTTAACCTAATTATATCCTTGACCCAACAACCAAGTCTTGACTCTTATACAGGCTTTTAAAGGGCTCTCAGAAAGCGAGAACCAGTCAAAATGTCCTCACTTTACTCTCTTGGTCCTCACTCCAATGATCTAAAACTCAAATTGGTCCTCAGAAAGATAGTACATCTTTCTGTAGATTTATAGATGTCTTGCAGCATTACAATACTGTGTTTAATTGTCTTTAGTCATCTAATTAATGTCATCTAATTAAGTAATGTCTGGATAATGGAAAAATAACTGTGATGGGTTATTCCATCTTACTCGTATGATTTCATTCTGGTTGTTATCAGACCAGGTGCATCAAGGCGAAGCTGAACTTTTTTCAGGATGAAACTATAGGGATTTCGGAATGAAACGATGACCATCAGATCCTTGCCAACCCGGGGCGTTCCAGTCACCTGTAGTTGAATTATAATGACAACTGTTAACGTAAAGGATGAAACGTATCACACGTTCCTCTACAGTTTGTAATAGAGGACATATACCTTTATTGTGAGTTCAGGAGGACGGAGAGTGACAACTCTCATTGTCGAAAGGAACACGCCGGTTTCCTCAATGCGCCCGTTCACCACAAAGAGCAAGTTGGCCTGTTCCACCAGGTAGGGCATGTAGTCCACAGCTTGAACATCTATCATCAGTTTTGTTGCTGTGAAATGATTGAAATGATTTTATTTCTAAAATGCATGTGCCCTAAACTTACAACAAACTTGAAAAGTCGGACTCACTGTTCCATGCTTTCACCGTTGCAGTTTTGTTTTCAGTCTTAAAGGTCATGCTGGTGACACCCGTGTAATACATGGCAGAGCCAGTGATGGTGGCACTGACGGTGCAGGTTTGGCTGGTCTGGTTCTTTATGTTCATTGTAAGCTTGAAGTTGTCACCAATTTTGATGTTGTCAGCCAGGAGCTCGATGTTTACACCTGCTTCAGCGACTGGCAAGTAATCCCTGGTAGGAACGCCACGACGCTCTGCATTCTGCATGGTCTGCTTATCCTTCTCACTGCCTGGAGTCAGGAAGAAGGTTGAAAGATTTCACAGGGAATGTGTGACCAGTGTGCCCCATGTCCAGGTGTTTTGGACCAAATGAAATTTACCTTCTGGATATTTATAGGTAGAAGTGATATCCTCATATGCGTTACTGTTCAATCTTTTGGTGACAAGGAGCTTTCCCACATACGAGGTGTCCACATAGAGGAGCTTTGAATTTCCATACTTGTCAGATTGACGGTAAATCACATCACTGTTCAGCTGGAGACAGAAGAAAGAGTTTATCCATTTTGTGAATGCTGAGATTTTAAGATCTTGGAAAGTAAAGAAGATGTTAGTAAATCTAAAGGTAAAAACATCAAAGAGAATTGACATGTTTCTTACCTCTGCAAAGACAAACTTTGCATCAAAAGGATAGCTGAGCTCTCCCTCTTTGATGGCATTGACAGATGTTGGGCCACATCGATAAAGACCTGAATGAGAGAAGGAAAATAACTTTTTATTTGTTTTATATAGCATAACAGGTATTAAAGGTGCCCTAGAATCAAAAATTGAATTTACCTTGGCATAGTTGAATAACAAGAGTTCAGTACATGGAAATGACATACAGTGAGTCTCAAACTCCATTGTTTCCGCCTTCTTGTTTAAATCTCATTTGTTTAAAAGACCTCAGAAAAACAGGTGAATCTCAACATAACACCGACTGTTACGTAACAGTCGGGATCATTAATATGTACGCCCCCAATATTTGCATATGCCAGCTCATGTTCAAGGCATTACACAAGGGCAGGCAGTATTAACGTCTGGATCTGTGCACAGCTGAATCCTCAGACTAGGTGAGCAAGCAAGAACAATAGCGAAAAATGGCAGATGGAGCGATTATAACTGACATGATCCATGATTACATGATATTTTTAGTGATATTTGTAAATTGTCTTTCTAAATGTTTCGTTAGCATGTTGCTAATGTACTGTTAAATGTGGTTAAAGTTACCATCGTTTATTACTGTATTCGCGGAGACAAGAGCCATCCCTATTTTCATTTTTAAACACTTGCAGTCTGTATAATTCATAAACACAACTTCATTCTTTATAAATCTCTCCAACAGTGTAGTATTAGCCCATTAGCCACGGAGCATAGCCTCAAACTCATTCAGAATTAAATGTAAACATCCAAATAAATACTATACTCACATGATCCGAAGCATGCATGCAGTATGCATGACGAACATTTTGTAAAGATCCATTTGAGGGTTATATTAGCTTTGTGAACTTTGTTTATGCACTGTATTATAGTCGAGAGCTCGGGGGGCAGGGAGCGCGAGATTTAAAGGGGCCGCGCGCTGAATCGGTGCATAGTTAATGATGCCCCAAAATAGGCAGTTAAAAAAATTTATTTAAAAAAAATCTATGGGGTATTTTGAGCTGAAACTTCACAGACACATTTAGGGGACACCTTAGACTTATATTACATCTTGTGAAAGAACGTTCTAGGGCACCTTTAAATAATTTATATTATTACCATTATGACTATATGAACACTACCATGAAATACCATGGTATTTTTTTAACTGCTATGTATGTACAATAGCATCTGAATATGGTAATGTATTAAGTGTTATCATCTGATTCTATCACTGCACTATGGTACCACCACTACTTTCCATAAGTTTCCACATGGAATATTACAGGTTATTATAGGTTACACTGTGTTTCAAAAGCATAAGGTCAGAGCTGATACTAATGGAACAGAGAACCTCAGACATCCCTTAAATCTCCAAGCAGATGGAGGGTCTATATGCAGGCCTTTAAAAGACTAGCATGCTATTTCAAGCTCTTGGCACTTTCCATGAACGTGCTACAAAATAGGGCCAGAAAACCATTTTCAAAGAGGTATCAGTGAAATGAGGTTCTTCTCTCTGAAAAATATTGTTTCTCCATTTAAGGAGCTAAAATATAAATATTATATGAGCTTTTTATTAGTCATTTCTTCAGTTTTTTCATCCCTGTTACCACAATTTGTATGTAAATTCATTTTAAAATCATCAAAAATAACTAAAATATATAAATATACAATGTACTAAAGGTTCTAATAAAACAATATTAAAAATATAGCTGCAAGCAGCAATTAACGGGGTTCAAGTGCTTTAAGGCCTTTAAGCACATGCTTAAAAAGGTATTCCCCGGTTTCACAGACAAAGCTTAAGCTAGTCCTAGACTAAAGTGCATGTTTGAGCTGTTTTAACCAAAAGCAACTTGTACTGACGTATCTTAAAATATGCCACTGCCATCGTTTTGTCCCAAGATGCACGCCAGTAATGTTTTTTTTCTAGTGTTCATTTATAAAAGTTACTAAAATATCCTAATTGAACTAAGGCCTACTCCTGGCTTAGGCTAAGCCCTGACTGTGAAACCGGGCCATTATGTTTTATTTAGCAACCCTGTAACCGTGTTTTAAAGCTTTCTAACAGTTATCGAGGTGAGCCAAATACCAAGGACTAGTTCACGAAAATACGTTTTTGAAACAATCCCTAACATTTAACAAATGATTCAATTGACAGTGGTGGTCCTAGAGGCAAAGTTGCTCTGAGTGAGGAGTTTTACCATATCTTATGAATGTTGTGGGCATGTGCGAAAAATCACATGATATACAATCTTTTATGCATGTGAAAAAAGCTAAGGTGCCCCCCCACAAATTTTTCACAGGCCTCTAGGGCCGTGAGTCAAACAGGCTCAGCGAGTTTCTTTCCTATCTGCCTCTGTCAGCCTTGTCTGACAGCTGCTCAAACTTCATTGGCCAACAGTGGCCGTGTTTTTCAAGAAACACGAATATCCTCATAGATAATTCCTTGGACAAAGACACTGCATGCCAGTTTTCAAGTCAATCGGACTGATTGTTGTGTAGCTATAGCCGTTTTTGTGTTTTTTTTTCATTTTATAGCACCCCCAAGTGGCCAGTCGCAGCATCCTTTTTCACGTGACCACAGACCACGGACGTGAATCGAAATTTTGACTTTTTTCCAGTTATTATTGACAATCAGAAACCAGAAAATCTTTCTGCACTGGTTTGATTCCGATCTGGCGAAATACCTAGGACTAAAATACCTAGGACTTAATTCAAAATTCCGCCTTGAGCCATTGATTCCAATGATATAAGACACTTGAGCCTGCAACAAATGGTTTAGGAGTTATGAGCCATTATGTATTTTTGATCACTGTAGCGCCACCTTCAGGCCGATTGGGGCGAGCCTTGGTGACGTTGTAGATAGAATAAATAGAATAGCTGAATAGCAGAATAAATATAATAGCAGTATAATAGCTAGCTGGGCAGAAATTTTGGTTTTTAATGACTGATGAAAAGGTCATATTTGTTCTGTCATTTTTCTTACAATAAATTAGTTAACAGCGTTGAAAGGTTAACCCTGACAGATACACTCAGCATTAAAATTTGTGCCTTTATTGCCTAATGTGCGAAGTAATGGGATCCCAATTTTCTACTTTATCGGTTAAGTTTAGAGGAAAGCCTGTGTGTGTAGAGGATGTTGAGGATCATACCATCACTGATCTCCTGAGGAGTGCAGTCAACCACCTGCCAGCCAGAGAATTTTTCAGGCAGATCCGGCCTCTTCATGTAAACCTCATTCCAGCAGTGGTAGTTCCTGTGAAACACAGTGCCATTGTCACTAAAGAACATTAAACCATCATTAGAGTTAGCCGGGCCCCTATCGGTTGGTCCATTCACGTTCACCACAGGGCGTGGTGCGGACGGCCCTGACCATCATTACCTATCACACTGTATCTCACCAGACTGAATCTCTAGTTCGGCTTCGGTCCACTTTCCCGTCTTCATCCAGCACAATATCTGTCTTCAGGTTGCCCGTGTTGTCATGAGCAGAGCTGTAATTGGTGATGACCCGTGTAGGGATCCCGAGACAGCGCAATACTGGATGGGACCGTCACAGTGTCATGGTTACCCCACAGTGTTTTTTGCAAGGGTCTAAATAACATAAATTTAAGAACTAACAAAATAAACATGCAATGGCCCTACTTACAAGTGTTCAGCACCCCGGCAAACACCCAGCACTGAGCGAAGCACACAGGCACACAACCCTCTCTGGCATATTTTAGCAGGATTTCAGGACTTCCTGTCCAGGCAGTGGGTGCGGTGCCAATGGAGTAATCACCACTCCAGTTGCCAACCAGGACACCATCATCGTCCTGGGAGTTAATCTGAAAATATACCACCAAAAAGCCTAAGTATACATGCCATGTGAATTCATATAAGACCAGCTGCTTAGGAAGTATGTCAGAAAAAAAATGTAAAAAAACATTTTATTACAGTAGTTTATCCTACAGTGCCCGGCCCGAAAAAAAGTTGCTGTTTGGATTTAAATAGGCAAATACTTAAGAGTCTATGACTGGATCATTATTACAGTGATTATTATGAAATATAGCATGTTGTATGTTTGGAAATAGTTCTTCTAACCTCAATAGCTTTTAATTTCTTAATCCAGACCTTGAATTCATTGAAGGTCTTTGGGATGTGCTGGAGGAGACTTTACAGAGTGCTTGACTCTTGCATTGTCAATGGAAGATCTTGACCAAAAATTGATGCACCTCTTGATGGAAAAAATAACACCACAACATGTATTTCCATCAAGAGGTGAATCATTTTTTGGTCAAGATCTTGTATTGACAATGCAAGAGTCAAGCACTTTATAAAGTCTCCTCCAGCACATCCCAAAGACTTTCAATGAATTTAAGGTCTGGACTCAGAGGTGCCAATTCATGTGTGAAAATGATTCTTCATGCCCCCTTCCAAACATTCTTTCACAATTTGAGCCTGATGAATCTTGGCTTTGTCATCCTGGAATATGGCCATGATAAATCTTCCTACATGGTTGTTTAAGAAATGAGAAGCTACACACTCCATCCATTAGGGTTAAAAGAACTGTTCCCAAACATATAACATGCTAGAAACATAATAATCACAGCAATAATGATCCAATCATAAACTAAAAGTATTTGCCTATTTAAACCACATATAATATTTGTTATATATGCATTGTTTTTCTAATCCACCAAAAGTGCAACTGAACTCGATAGTCAGTGATCGCCAAGCTTTTCTGACATTTTGATAATAACTCCTGCTTTTTTGTTTTTCTTTGTCAGTTTGAACCATACCAGAGCTGATCCTTGCCGAACCATTTCAATGGCATTTCCACGGTACAGTATCGGTACTTTCCCAGCATCAAGAGCCAAAAGACAGGCATCCAGAACCCCCTCTTCAAACTATAGGAAACCACATAAAAAGTTCAATGAACGTGTCAGTTTGAATAGTCCACTGTAAGCAGAAGACTGTTTGTTTTCTTTGTGAACAAACATCTCCAGAAAACTGCCAACCTGCCCAAAGTTCCATAAACGGGAGGTTATGTTGTTGAATTCTCCATTGTAGATGACTCCCACATCATTCATCACATACTCTTGTCTGTCGGTATCTCTGGGGATGTACACCTGATCCGCTGTGTTGCAACATATACAAAATACATGCATTATCTTCATCAAAAATATTAAAGTTTGTTGCCATCTATAAAGGTGACATCAGAGCACAGTACAAAGTGTTGTACTCGTACTCACCGGGGTCCCAAGGATTGAAAAGCACATAGAAATCGGTGTTGGCATCCCTCTGAGTGCGCTGTTTTCCAAAATCACTCACAATCACAACAAAGGTTCGAAAGCGGCCAATGGTGCAGCTGGCGTCTGGTGTTACGCCCACTGTCACATTATTGCCTCGTGTTTCCACCACACGACTCTTCCAGCCCCCAAAAAGTTTCTCTATTCCAATGGACAAAATGATGTAGGTGCCCTTGTTTACATCAGGTGAACTGCCTGTGAGGACAGATATATGCTAGTAAAAAGGACCTGTTTTGCTTTTTTACATTTTCAACTTTCAATTAGTGTGTAATGTTGCTGTTTGAGCATGAAAAAAGTCTGAAAAGTTACAAAAATCCATTCCAAAGGAAGTTTTTCTCTATATCATTAAGCACTGTTTCTTGAGTTTTCTTCTGGGAACGAACACGTCACAATATTCCTCATATAAATAATACCAGCCCAAGGCATACGCAAAATAAAGGGGCGGGGCCTGGTTGAGTTAGTTAGTAGTGTTTTGAAACTCGCAGTGATGGTAAGGGGCGTGACATTTCCCAAACACGCTCGAAGCTCTTGACCAATCATAACACACTGGACCAGCCGACCAATCAGAGCACGTTGTGCTTTTTGGAAGGAGGGGCTTCATAGAGACAGGAATTAAACAGAGTTACTGAAAGACTGGGAAGAGAGGAGCTGCAGCAATGTCAAATATAGGAAAAATAATGTTTTTTTGGAAATTCAAGCATCAAAACCTATTCAAGTAGACCCCAAAACCAAAAAACAAGTCTTTGTAATAAGGTAAAATAAGGGCTCTTTAAAGGATAGCTCACCCAACAAAAATGAAAATTCTGTCATCATTTACTCATTACAAACTCGTATAACTTTCTTTCTTATGTGGAACAAAACTGACGTTTTAAAGTATGTTTAAAGCAGTTAAAGAACTGTTTTTGCTCATACAAAAAAAAGTCAGCAGGGTCCAAAACAACATTGCATCCCATTGGCTTTGATTGTATGGACAAAATAGATACTTAGTGTTTGGGCAAGCTGAGTTCAAATCTGGCTTTCTAAATTAAATAAACAAAACAAAAAACAATGGTGCTCTCAGGATCACCTCCAGTAACAAGGACCCAAATCTCATGAGGACGTCTTCCCAGAGGACAGCAGTTGAGCTGGCAATAATGAACACAAAACTAACATTGAGACTGAATTAAACGGTGAGAGTTATATCCAGTCCATTAATGGCACTGTTTTTGTAAGTTCACGTTCCTCTCAACATCACAGATGTAATTCCATCTTGGTATGTCTATTTCTGGTTCACGATTTCAAGCCAAGTCATTCAGGCCTATCCATTTCTTGTTGTCATTATTTTTCTCCTCCTCTGCTGTGTGGGCACCTCCACAGCTTTTGTCAGGCTCAGTACTAACTAGACACAATACTATGGATCGCCACACTGTTTTTTCTTAAAGGGATAGTCCACCCCAAAATGAAAATTGTACCACTTACTCAGCCTTTGTGTAGTTCCAAACCTGTATGATTTTCTTGTGTGGAAAGTAGAAGAAGAAATGTCTCTATGTTTTTTGTCGATACAATGATCAATGGTCACCAAAACTGTTTGGTTAACAACATTATTCAAAATATCTTCTTTTATGTTCCGCAGAAGAAATAATGTCAGATGGGTTTGGAACGACATGAGATTATTGTTAAGTTTTGGGTGAACTATCCCTTTAAGAAGCATGGCGGCTCTCTGATATCCTTTTATCCTACCATAAAACCATAGCGGAGAAATCTAGTGTTTTTCCAGTGCTTTCGGAATCAAACCTCCTGGAACTTGGATGTAGAGGATGGTTTACCAACCATAGCAAACAGAACTGTCCTTCAGATACATTTCCAACAGATGCTCATGTCAATTCATAACTTCTACGTTTTTGTGGCTAATCTGTGTTAATTAGTGCTATCTCATTCATACGTTTTTGTACAAATTGCTGATGATTAGGTTTAGTGGTGCTTTCTAACTACAAATTTATATTTTTCTGTTAGCAGCACATACACATTTTTAAGAAATTGCCAACAAGTTTGTTCATGACAGTTGGAAACTATATGATTTAAAAGGTCTGCTCACCAATCAGGAACTCAATCTGCACATTGTCCTGCAGGTTATTGAAGGGTTTGCTAAAGCTGATGGTGAAGAAGAATTCATTATTCCTGCGCACAATGAGATTGGAGTTCTTGTAGTTGCTGGTGTTGTGGACTCTCTTGTTGTTTGCTGCATGCATATCAACACCCAATACTGAGAGAGTTTGTGTTGCTGGAAAAAAAGACACAAAAAAATGGTATGGTATTTAAAGGCATCCTTTCTCTAATCTTATTGATTAATGACAGTGGATGAGCATCTACCCAGCTAATAAAAATGTGTTCTAAGAACATTTGGATAACGTTCCCATTAAAGGGATGGTTCACCCAATAATTTAAAAATTCTGTCATCCTTACTCACCCTCATGTTGTTCCATGAGTTTATTTCTACTGCTGAACACAAAAGGAGATATTTATATAGGTTTGGAACAACTTGAGGGTGAGTAAATGATGACAGAATTTTCATTTTTGGGTGAACTAAGTTATGATAAAGTTATTTGTGAATGTTCTCTGAAAGTTCAAAACGTCCAGTTTATTAAATGTTTTAAATATTTTAAAAAAAATTCTTGGTTATGCAAATGTTAAGATAACATTCCATTTTATCATTCTGCAAAGATTATGGGAACGTTACTTTTGAATGTTCTCTGAACATTCTGAAACAAGTAGTAACATTTAAATATGTCAGACAAACATCTAACTGTTTTTTTAAAAAAAGCATTCCATGATCGAAGTATTAATGTGACCCATGCTGGCAAAATGAGTTGAAATGCGCACAGGCTAATTTTGAGCTACAGGCTGCTGAAAAAAACAGCATATATGCTGGTAATATAGGTTTTGATATACTGGTATACTGGTTTGAGCTGGTTTATGCTGGTCCTGAGCTGGTCCTATGCTGGATCAGCACTTGACCAGCATAAACCAGCTTAAACCAGCATACCAGCTTCAAAACCTACCTTACCAGCATATGCTGGTTTAGTGAAAAATGTCAATTTTGATCGAAATTAAAGTTTTCACAAAAAATTTGTTCATTAAGCCCTCATCTAGCAATCCCAATGCTCCAAATAGCAATTAAACATCTAAAGGTATCTTAATTTGTATTTTTTTCTGAGAGGAGTACCGTTCCTTTGACCATGGAAAATGCTCGCCTCTCGACTACTGGCACTTCGTCTCAGCACAAGTTTATCGTTGTAAAGGGCAGCATTCCAACTTTGTGAATATTCATAGCGAATTCTCGATGGCACGAGTCTGAACCAATGAAATTATTCATTTTGAAGCTCATGCTGATGTAAACAAATCGATCTTACTCGTGCTGACTGACAGATCCGAAGCCTGCGCACAGAGCGCGCGATCCTGATATACACTACACTGAATTATAGTATTTCAAAAAATCTGTCTTGGCGAGTATTCTCGCAAACATTATCTGTTATGTCTTCTTAAGTGAATGTTTGGTTAACTCTTGGGGAAAAACATCTGATGTGTAACATTATATTAGATCCGTACAGTAGGTCTTAATATATAGGCTGTCTGTTTCATTATTGTTAATCAAACAATTGTGGAATCATGGGTAAAAAAAGTTGAATATATATATTTTTCCTATAGATATGGGGTTGGACTTGGTTTGTGCCAAATTTGTTGGGGATTTTAAGATATGGTTACTAGGTGACTTTGTTTTGGAACCTTCAGAAAACTTTAACTCGATTTTTCTCAAAATTGACTTTCCTGACTCTATCGATTTCAAACAGGTGTAGCTCAGTCATTTTTTTGTCGGATTCCAACAAATCATACACCATTTTGAAGGTTTTTAATAGAGAATGTGAGAATAACAATAAATTATTTTTAAAAATGTGCTCATTGCGACTCATTTTGCCAGCACGGGTCACAAATAATGTTTTTGTGCTAAAGCTTTGGGAACATTATTAAAGACCAGATAACTTTGAAGGGAAATTCTTTTAGCATTACTGGAAGAACATTTGTTCATAACTTTGATTGAACCTTGCCAGAACATTAGCCACGTTTATAGAACATTCCTTGAACGTTACACTAAATTACACTAAATGTGTAAGCATTCAAATGGCAAAATTGAATCTCAATTGAATATGAATGAATAAGAATATAAATAGAACTTTACTGGGTGCTCTTGGAGTCACAGAATCAAAAGCTTCAAACTCAGGTAGACTAGACTCATCTGAGTTTGATTTGTCAATGGTCATACGGCCGTTTCCCCAGGACGAAGTAGGGTAGGGTTGGAGTGACATGATGTACACAAGATGTCTTGATGTTTGCCTGGAGGACAGAACATGTTAACGTTAGATTTAAAAAAAAAAAAAATTTAATATACAGAGATTTTGTATTCCTGACATGGACATCTTGTGATTCTTCCCAGATGCAGAGGAAAGGACAGACAGTAGGTGTGTGCATGCATCTACATGTGTGTTGAATGAACAAGACTTTATCTATTTCTTTCTGTCTTCCCCTGTGGGAAGATAGTGATGCAATATGGTGTTAGACTATTTTAGGAAAAGCTAACTCACAGTGAGACTGTGAGAATCATAAAGCACTGATGAAATATCATTCTCAACTGAGCAACGCGGTAGCAGCAGCAAGGGCCTTCCTGTCACATTCCCATCACAAAAACAGTTACTCATAACATTTGACTAAACCATTATCTACCATTCAAAAGTTTGAGGTCGGTAAGATTTTTTGAAAATGTTTTTGAAAGTCACCATTGTGGCATTTATTAGATCCAAAATATCGTAAAAAAGAGTAATATTGTGAAATATTATAACATGTTGTAAAATGTCATTTATTCCTGTGATCAAATCTGAATTTTCAGCATCATTACTCCAGTCTTCAGTGTCACATGGCCACAGTGTTACACCTTCAACCTTTTTTTAAATTGAAAAACAAACAAACAAGCCCAGCCCAGCTGAAAAAAAGTAATGCAAAAGTAATGTAATGCATTACTTACCATACAAGTAACACAATTAGTTACCTTTTTAGGGAGTAATGTATGAAAGCTTGTTTCCGCCACTTAATAAAAAAAAAAAAATTTAATTGTTACTTTTATTCTTTCAATTCAGACTTTATTTCTCAGAATTGCAAGATTTAAACTAATAATATTTTTAAATTCTGACTTTATTACAAGATTTAAACTGAATTAATAAAGTCAGAATTGTGAGACATAAAGTCAGAATTGTGAGATATAAAGTCAGAATTGCATAATATAAAGTCAGAATTGAGATATAAAGTCAGAATTGCGAGTTATAAAGTTAGAATTGTGAGATATAAAGTCAGAATTGTGAGATATAAAGTCAGAATTACAAGTTATAGAGTCAGAATTGCATAATATAAAGTCAGAATTGAGATATAAAAGTCAGAATTGCGAGTTATAAAGTCAGAATTGTGAGTTATAAAGTCAGAATTGCGAGTTATAAAATCATAATTGCGAGATATAAAGTCAAAATTGCGAGTTATAAAGTCAGAATTGCGAGTTATAAAGTCAGAATTGGGAGATATAAAGTCAGAATTGCGAGTTATAAAGTCAGAATTGCGAGATATAAAGTCAGAATTGCGAGATATAAAGTCAGAATTGCGAGATATAAAGTCAGAATTGCGAGATATAAAGTCAGAATTGCGAGATATAAAGTCAGAATTGTGTGATATAAAGTCAGAATTGCGAGTTATAAAGTCAGAATTGTGAATTATAAAGTCAGAATTCTGAGTTATAAAGTCAGAATTCTGAGATATAAAGTCAGAATTGCGAGATAAAAAGTTGCGATAACTTTTTTTTTTATTATTTCACGGCCGAAACCAGCTTCCATAGTAATGCAAAATTGTAACACAAAAGTAACTTTCCCCAACTCTGGTAACATTACTTTTGCTCAAATCTCAAGTCATTTGTGTCTGTAAAGTGGGAGCAATGAGGGGGAAAAAATCTCTATACAAGCTCAAAAAACTGAAATAAATCACTGATGACTTTGATGAACATTACAAAATATCTATTTTAATATGCATGTGCTACATAAAACCCTGATACGGTAACACTGAATGCGGGTACATACAAATAAAGATACACAGCAGAAATTTTGTAAAGGTGAACTTAAATTCACCAAGTACAACATGCACCTGGATCAACATCTTTGTTGATCCTGGAACAACTTTCCAATCAACCAATCAGATTGGATGGACAAGTTTACAGTTTATGTTAAGTTTAGGCTTACAACCAGGGTTAGTGCTTCTACATCAGTGTTATTCACCTATAATTTCCCTCTGATTTTAGGGATAAGTTATGGGTAGGGATAGTGTTAGGACAAAATTTTCGGACAGGAATGTTGTTCCAGGATCAACAAAATATGTTGATCCAGGAACATGTCTTACTTCGCAAAATAACGGTGACCATCTGGTAAACATTTCATTGTATAACAGTTTTAAATGTGCATTTGAGTTTAGTAAGGCCAGAGAAATATGCAGAAATTAGTTAAAAACTACAGAGTTAAAAATGTAATGGCAAATTATTAATAAGTGAAAGCAAAGTTCAGAAACTTTAAGTTCAGAAAGAATCATTAAAAGTGTTGAACTTACGGTCTGTGTAAAAGAGTAGATGGGTCTGCTGAGGAGGTTCCAGGCAGATGTGCCGGTGAAGAGCTTCATGCTGATTAATAAATGCTCAGGACTTCCTCTTCCACTGGAGAAAAATACTTCCATGGAACCAGAGCATCCATAGTCAAGATGATCCCAAGATCAGGTCAGTCTGACAAACAACTCTGTGACCCTGCTTCTGATTTTTGATGACAGCAGCATATTCCATACTGTCGATAACATATAGATGATAAATTAAAGTGCGCAAAATAAAATATTTTTTTACCAATTAAGCATAGTAGTTATTACTATGAAATTATGAATCATGTTATGACAGTAATTTAAAGACTTATGAACCATAACGTCTATTCATTCTTTTATGAATAGATGTTAAATAACATGAACTTACAATGAGAACTAATGTTAACAAATTGGTGTTACTAATTAAACAGTTTGTTGTGCAAATATAGCATCATAAAGTTCCCAAATACCATTTCAACTCCTATTATTATTAAGAGGTTTTACATTTCAGTTCATAAATTATAGTTCAAAGTGATTAAGAGTGGCCTTCATGAATTTTGACAAAGTACTGACATACATACATGCTTTTTTTATTTTCTGAACTTCTGATCATTTGATTTTATTTTCCTCTAAACCACTAGATGGCACAAAAATTGCCGCAGCACTTTCCAAAACATCCGCTTTTCAAGATGCATGTGGATATTTGGCTGATCCTTGACGCGATCTCGAGCAGCAGCGGAAAGTTGATTCTGTGTTAATTTGATCTAATATTTGGTGTTTTTTTTAAATGTTGTAGATTTAAGTAGCAAATGAGAATCACTAAAATTACTGAATATATTTTGTGACAAAGGCCTTGTTAATGATTTACAGTTTTGTTCAAGTTAATTTAAGCAACAGTTTTTCAATAATGGAAGAATATGTAAAAGTATTGTATTTGGGGTAAAAAGAGCCCCAGCTTTTGGGGCTTAAGGCACAATAATTAACATGATAAAAAAACAGCTGACTGACTTTTCCGTTAGTTGACATGACATGGTTAGATTCAGATGGTAAATATCATACACCGATCAGGCATAACATTATGAGCACTGACAGGTTAAGTGAATAACACTGATTATCTCTTCATCACAGCACCTGTTAGTGGGTGGATATATTAGGCAGCAAGTGAACATTTTGTCCTCAAAGTTGATGTTAGAAGCAGGAAAAATGGGCAAGTGTAAGGATTTGAGCGAGTTTGACAAGGGCCAAATTGTGATGGCTAGACGACTGGGTCAGAGCATCTCCAAAACTGCAGCTCTTGTGGGGTGTTCCCGGTCTGCAGTGGTCAGGATCTATCAAAAGTGCTCCAAGGAAGGTCCACTTACCTGGGGAACACATGGCACCAGGATGCACTATGGGAAGAAGGCCAGTGTGATGCTTTGGGCAATGTTCTGCTGGGAAACCTTGGGTCCTGCCATCCATGTGGATGTTACTTTGACACGGACCACCTACCTAAGCATTGTTGCAGACCATGTACATCCTTTCATGGAAACGGTATTCCCTGGTGGCTGTGGCCTCTTTCAGCAGGATAATGCTCCTGCCACAAAAGCAAAAATGGTTCAGGAATGGTTTGAGGAACACAACAACGAGTTTGAGGTGTTGACTTGGCCTCCAAATTCCCCAGATCTCAATCCAGTCGAGCATCTGTAGGATGTACTGAACAAACAAGTCTGATCCATGGAGGCTCCACCTCACAACTTACAGGATTTAAAGGATCTGCTGCTAACATCTTGGTGTCAGATACCACAGCACACCTTCAGGGGTCTAGTGGAGTCCATGCCTCGACGGGTCAGGGCTGTTTTGGCAGCAAAAGGGGGACCAACACAATATTAGGAAGGTGGTCATACACTGTAAACCTGACCAGTACTAATAACTTATAAAGATTGAGTACACTGCAATTGAAGTCTGTTAAATCATTGATGCAACTTGAAACAATTAAATTTTCTGAACAAGGAGTTTAGTTTTATTTTTGTTTAGTGCAACATTTTTGAGTAAACTCTTATACTTAAATTATTACTTTTAAGTTTACTGAGCAATATAAAGTGACGTAATCCATGTCACGTCGTTGCCGATGTTACCGACGTAACTGACTTTATCAGAAGAGTCCTTTCAACATTATACTGGGTTGCAGCAGGTTTCAAGTTCCCAGCATGCTTTGCGTCACACTCTGTAAGGGAGAATAAATGTTGAAATTGAGTGTTATTTTGTGTGTTTTGCTCAAGATTAATACAGGGGAAGATGTGTTATTGTTTAATATTCTGTTATTTTGCTATTTAAATGTGTTTCCGTGATGTTGAAGTTTTTAGGGTTACCATCATGGTGAAGAGTAGTGCCTGTGGTTAGGTCAAGAATGGGCTGTCAAACTTCAAGTCTACAGATACTGCATGTTGATTAACAGTTCAAGCAAGTAAATAGTGGAAGTTTGTTTGATGGTAACATTAGCGTGTGCTGTTGCTAGTTTATTGTTAGTTTATTCAGTATTTCAATTATATTGTAATTACTGAATTTGTGTAGTATAAAATAAAAAAAAGATTTGCTCTACTAAAATAATCTTTGTGTTGTTTACTTAAATGTTTTAAGTGATGTGAATTTATTGGGTTTTACAACCACTGAAAATAACTGAACCAAAATAATTGAAAAATAAGAAACATTATGTATGGTAAACAATAGTTTTAAGTTCAGTGGACTTAAACATTAAATAAAATTTTAAAAATTCAGTTTGACAATCGTTATTTATAATTATTCTTTACTTAAAAGATTTGAGTTGCTTTACTTAAATTTTTTGAGGTAATCAGCTTCTGTACTCTGAACTTATCGGGTTTTACAGTGAAATGTTATGCCTGATCGGTGTATATTAAGTTGGGTGTCTAGGTTAGTGATAATCCCCATATTTATAATGAAACCATCATATTAAAATATATGATATTAATCATATCATATAATAAAATATCAATTATTGTTTCTATATTAATTTATTATGGGATCTCCTTTACTTTTTAAAATAATTTTGTTTCTGTATTTTTAAAATACATTTTTATATTAACATATTTTAATGACAGTATATTTATTGAACAAAAATGAATACTTTTATTTTTCAAAAAAAATAGTATAAACATATATAGATATATAATAGTATATAGAAAATAGTACAAACATTGCTAAAGGGATTGTTTTAAACAAGTATTAACATTGACATTATTAAAAACATATTATTTTAGCTAAAGTATTTGTATCAATACTACACTTTACCTGTGGGGTAAAAGACACATCTTGACACCTCATACATTTTTAAGATTTTTAAACAAAACAAAACACTTTTAATGAATTATTTTTACACAAAATCTGTTGCTCCATCAATGTTCAATACAGTGTTGTAGGACTTTTTCCCCCATAGTTACCTTTGTTTGTAACCCTAACCCTAACCTTCACCTGTCCCTTGTTATCTTGTGTATATACTGTATACACTTGTGTTTCAGTCTTTGCTGGTCGGTCATTGTTTTTACAGCCCCCTTGTAAAACTGTTGCATTTGTTTCTGCATCGTTTGGATTAATTTTTTTGCTTGGATTTCTTCAGCCTTGTTTTGATTTACAGTTGTAAGAAAAAGTATGTGAACCACTTGCAGAATCTGTGAAAATGTGAAAAATTTTAACAAAATAAGAGAGATCATACAAAATGCATGTTATTTTTTGTTTAGTACTGTCCTGAGTAAGATATTTTACATAAAAGATGCTTACATATAGTCCACAAGAAAAAAAAAATCTATTTAAAAAAAAATTATTCAAATGGCCCCATTCAAAAGTATGTGAACCATTGATTCTTAATGCTGTGTGTGGTTACCTGGATGATCCTCGACTGTTTTATTGTTTTGTGATGGTTGTTCTTGAGTCCCTTGTTTGTCCTGAGCAGTTAAACTGAACTCTGTTCTTCAGAAAAATCCTCCAGGTCCTGCAGATTCTTCAGTTTTTAAGCATTTTTTGCATATTTGAACCCTTTTCAGCAGTGACTGAATGATTTTGAGATCCGTCTTTTCACACTGAGGACAATTGAGGGACTCAAACACAACTATTAAAAAAGGTTCAAACNAAAAAGGTTCAAACATTCACTGATGCTCCAGAAGGAAACACGATGCATTAAGAGTTGGGGGGTGAAAACTTTTGAACAGGATGAAGATGTCCAAATTTGTCTTATTTTATTGAAATGTCATTGCTTTTAATTTAGTACTGCCCTCCGGAAGCAACAGAACATACTTGCATGTTTCCCAGAAGAAAAAATAAGTTCAATTTACCTTGATATTCAAATTCAAAAGTTTTCACCCCCCAACTCTTAATGCATCGTGTTTCCTTCTGGAGCATCAGTGAATGTTTGAACCTTTTTTAATAGTTGTGTTTGAGTCCCTCAGTTGTCCTCAGTGTGAAAAGATGGATCTCAAAATCATTCAGTCACTGCTGGAAAGGGTTCAAATATGCAAAAAATGCTTGAAAACTGAAATATCTGCAGGAGCTGGAGGATTTTTCTGAAGAACAGAGTTCAGTTTAACTGCTCAGAACAAACAAGGGACTCATGAACAACCATCACAAAACAAAAAAACAGTCGTAGATCATCCAGGTAAACACACACAGCATTAAGAACTACTCGGTTACTAACGTAACCTCGGTTCCCTGAGATACGGAACGAGTACTGCGTATGGGGGAAAAGTCTCCCTTTTTCCCCGCTACTGAAGCCTTTTCAATAACGCAGTGCAACTGCATCGTCATTGGTTCACTCATTGTAAGNAAAACATTTTAACATTTTCACAGATTCTGCAAGTGGTTCACATACTTTTTCTTACAACTGTATCTTATGTTCCTTGTTTGTATCTGAAACTCTTGTTCCTGTATCTGCACCTCTGTTTGTGTTTTCTAAAATAAACTTTATTGCAATTGGACCCTCACCCCTTCTCTTCACTGCCGCTGTGTCACAATTACAAGCTACAGAAATTACATAAATATATCTTGTCTTTTTGTCCATATCAGGAAGTGTCTCTGAGGGCATGTCAATAAAGCATTGTTTGAAATTACAGGGAAACTCGTGACACGATCTGAGGTGTTTGACCCAAATGAAAAGTTAAGTTGACTTGTCCCATGTTTTTAATTTTAGTTTAAAAGAAGTTGGTTCATATCTGGTTCCAAAGAAACCTAAAGACACATTTGTTGGAAATTACATTGCTCAGAGGCCTGCATCACAATACAGATTTACAGAATTAAAGGAAACCAACATTGGTAAAGAATTCTTCCTGTCCTTTACAGCTAGAGTTAAATACATTTATTACATCTATACCAACAACATGTTTATTAGATCCAATACCCACTAAATTACTGAAAGAGTTGTAGCAGAAGAGCACCTTCTCGATATTATTAATTTGTCTGTATCTCTAGGTCATGTCCCAAGACTGTTCATCCTGGCAGTTATTAAGCCTCTCAATGAGAAACCACAGCTAGATCCAAATGAACTGACAAATATCAGACCCATTTCAAATCTTCCAAATCTCACCTTTTCCGCTCATCTCCGCTCAGTTGTGCTCCTTCCTGCAAAAAAAGAAAAGAAAAATTTCAGTCTGATATTCAGGCCCCATCATGGCACAGAAGCTGCGCTTGTTAAGAATACAAATGACTTACTACTACTTAATACTAGTTTTACTTGATCTCAGTGCTGTGTTCGACACTATAGATCATGACATACTCTTAGATCAATTACAAAATTACACTGATATTCAGGAATAGGCATTAAAGGGCTAGTTCACCCAAAAATGAAAATAATGTCATGTATTACTCACCCTCATGCCGTTCCACACCCGTAAAACCTTAGTTCATCTTTGGAACGCAAATTAAGATATTTTTGTTGAAATCCGTTGGCTCAGTGAGGCCTGCATAGCCAGCAATGACATTTCCTCTCTCAAGATCCATTAATGTACTAAAAACATATTTAAATCAGTTCATGTGAGTACAGTGGTTCAATATTAATATTATAAAGCGACGAGAATATTTTTTGTTCACCAAAAAAACAAATGAATGACTTATATAGTGATGGCCGATTTCAAAACACTGCTTCAGGAAGCTTCGGAGCGTTATGAATTTTTTCTGTCAAATCAGCGTGTCAAATCAGCGGTTCGGAGCGCCAAAGTCACGTGATTTCAGCAGTTTGGCGGTTTGACACACGATCCGAATCATGATTCGACACGCGGATTCATTATGCTCCAAAGCTTCATGAAGCAGTGTTTTGAAATCGTCCATCACTAAATAAGTCTTTATTTAGTTTTTTTGGCGCACCAAAAATATTCTTGTCGCTTTATAATATTAATATTGAACCACTGTACTCACATGAACTGATTTAAATATGTTTTTAGTACATTAATGGATCTTGAGAGAGGAAATGTCATTGCTCCCTATGCAGGCCTTACTGAGCCATCAGATTTCAACAAAAATATCTTAATTTGCGTTCCGAAGATTAACGAAGGTCGTATGGGTGTGGAACGACATGAGGGTGAGTAATTAATGACATTATTTTCATTTTTGGGTGAACTAACCCTTGAAGGTGGTTTAGATCACACCTATCAGACCGTTACCATTTTGTTTATTTAAAAAAGAGGAATTATCCAACATTAATGTCAGTAAATTATGGAGTGCCTCAGGGGTCTGTGTTAGGCGCTCTACTATTTACAATATACATGCTGCTCCTTGGTATTATTATTAGAAAACATGGAATTAGTTTCCACTGTTATGCAGATGATACTCAGTTATACGTATATTCCATCACGACCAGATGAAATCTCTAAAAAGTTGAAAGAGTGTGTTAAAGATATAAAATATTGGATGACTAGTAATTTTCTTTTATTAAATTCAGATAAGACTGAGGTATTACTTATTGGACCAAAAACCTGTACACAGTACCTCTTAGAATACATAATGACGTGGGTGTTATATTAGACAAATTGTCTTTTTCATATGTTACCAAAACAGCCTTCTTCCACCTCAGAAACATCGCTAAGCTACGGAACATGTTATCTGTTTCTAATGCAGAAAAGTTAGTTATCATTTTCACATTTGGCTCCTAAACTCTGGAATAGCCTTCCTGATAATGTTCAGGGCTCAGACACACTCTCCCAGTTTAAATCTAGATTAAAGACACAACTCTTTAGCCAAGCATTCACATAATACATCTCATAACCTTGTACTCCAGTTATATCAGATGAAATGCACATGATTTTCTTTTGCTTGAAAAGTTACGAACAACAGCAGCTACGCTAATTATTTTCCATTCGCTTTTCTGTTTTCTACCTCGGGGTGCCTATGCCGAGGTAACTAGAGATTACATTAGCTCCAGTTTGGATCCAGCCTCTTACGAAGATTTCAGATGACACAACTCATGTGAAGAGATGATGCTGACCCCTGCGAGGACTTCAGATGGCGTAAACTCTGAATCAACATGCACTACTGCCAAATTTTCTATTTTAATCATTATGATCACAACTTATAATAATAATGAGATCATTGTTTCTGCCTAAATTAATACATGACGTTAGCTGACTGCACACTGTCACCTCTGATAATAAATTACTCTGAATTGTAATCTAGACACATGAATTTTCTGTAAAGCTGCTTTGAATCGATGTATTGTGAAAAATGCTATACAAATAAATGTGAATCGAACTGAACGGTAACTAAAGTAATTTTTAAAAAAATGATGATGCCGAAATTACCCATTCTAGTCCAGTTAAGACACACCTTGATTCAAACTTTAAAATCCCAGGTAGCTTCCACTTCCATCAATGTTTTCTGAAGGTTGCTGATTTTTACCAAAAGATAGAGCTATTAACTCTTCTCATCATCCCAGTGCTGGAGTCACATTTAACATTTTAATGTAAAAAATAAAATGTGATTTTCTAAGAATGTACCAAACTATATATTCAGAACTACACATTTTCTTGCTGCAATAAACTATGTAGAAGCAAAAGGTAAATGTTTTTTCACAAAACGTTGGACATAAGATTGAAAACACACAAGCTAGAATGTAGGAGCTGCNTTTTACCAAAAGATAGAGCTATTAACTCTTCTCATCATCCCAGTGCTGGAGTCACATTTAACATTTTAATGTAAAAAATAAAAAAAATTAAAAAAATCTGTAAAATAATAATAATTATAATAATAATGAGATAAAAAGTAGAAATTATGAAATAAAAATGAATCATTATGACATAACACGTACATGACTTGTAATCTTTTACTTCTTGCCTACAGTATGGTTCCACTGAGAGAGCCATACCGTCTTTTACCAGTTCACATTATTATTACATTTTATGTCATAATTATGACTTTATCCCCCGGTTTCACAGACAAGGCTTAAGCTAGTCCTAGACTAAAATACATGTTTGAGCTGTTTCAACTGAAAGCAACTTGCACTGATATATCGTAAAACATGCCAGTGTTATTGTTTTGTCACAAGATGTACACCAGTAATGTTTTTTCTAGGGTACGTTTATAAAAGCTACTTAAATACCCCAATTGAACTAAGTCCTAATCCTGGCTTAGTCTAAGCCCTGTCTGTGAAACCGGGCCTTTATGTCCTATTTATGACTTTTTCTGATGATTATGACTTAGTAGGCTACTATTTCATAATTTCGAGTTATCATTTCGACTTTTTATATTATATTTTAATTTTGTCATAATTTCGACGTTTTAGTCATAATTATGACTTATTTTGTCCTAATTTCATAATTTGTCATAATTCGCAGAGGCTACTAAAAGTTTTTACATTTGATTTTAAAAACTCTGCACATACCCTGAGTGAGAGAACAAGCTGGAAAATAAACACAAGAGGGCGCACATAGCCTGGGAAGTCAGATTTTCATAGATGAGGGTAGTAAGCATTTGGCACTGCAATGCCCGACCGGTGCCCTTACCGCCTCGCTTTCATTCCTGTCAAAATATAAATATGGTGCTACCCTGATGGTCTATTGAACCCTGAAAAACAGTGACATGGAGTCACAAAATAAGATTTTGAAAAACGTAAATTGAGATGAGGTAGGCTAAATGAGAATATCTTACCTGGAATAAGTCAGATGTCCCCATTTATGTCATCCCATTTGAATTTTTTTCATAAATATCTTATTTTGTGTTCCAAGAAAGAATATCTTAAACAAAATATCTTATTTTGTGTTCCACAAGAAAGAAAGACATACTGGTTTGCAACGACATGAGAGTAGTAGAGATGACAGAATTTTCATTTTTGGCTGAACTATGCCTTTAACTATAAATTTGGTAGTGTTTGTCCTCAGAATTGAGCTTAATCTGTCAGAACCTTTATTTGTAAAAGCATTGGGTGGATTTGTGTTAGTCTGTAGTATAGCCCCAATTCAAGAAAAAACCATTTGTACATTTGTACAAAAAAATAAAATTAAGAATCTGTTATTTGTTCTCTTGAACCTTTATTTTTTATTTTTTAAATTCAATGTTTTCACTGGTCAGATTAATTGAATTTTGTAAATATAAACAAATTTTGAAAAAAAAAAAGTTGGGACAGAAGTAAAATAAAAGTGAAATAGATTACAGAATACCCAAGTTAAACCGTTTTGAAACAGTCCACAGCAGGTGAATTGGAAATAGGTGAGGGTGTAAGAGGAGCATCCACCAAAGACTCGGTCTTTGCATGCAAAAATGGGTCATGGCTCACCACTTTGTGCCATATTTCATGAGAGAGCAAACAGTTAAAAAATATTTAACATTTATATGTATTTAGGTCTTTCACCCTTTACACTGAAAACTCGAATGAGTTGGGCTTACTCAAAAAAATTGAGGTAATGTTACATCAAATTTTTGAGTTACAATGTTCCCAATTTTTAGTAAGCAGAACTATCAAGTTTTGAGTTTGTAGTACCCCCATATATGATTATTGCTCCTAACTTGAAGTACTGAGTTAGCTAACTCATACACTTTAATAGCAATTAACATAAAATATTTAGTTAATTAACTTTTTTATTTTGAGGTCTTCCAAATCAAATGATTTATTTACTTTACTGTAAACCCTTCTAAAAAAATTCAGAAAATGCCATCTTGCTAATTTGCTAACATGTTAACAATAACATGGTATAACACTTACTGAATGAGTTCAGCAACTTAAAACACTTACCTGCTCCGCCACTTGTCACCATGATGGTAACTCTCCAAAAACCCACATTTACAGAAACTCTTCTAAATTAGCATAACAAACATTAATCACTACTAAATCTCCCTTATTCATTAATTTTGCACAAAAAAAAACATTATATAACACTTAATTTTAGCATTTACTCTCCCTTTTGTGTGCCATGGGCAAAGCATGCTGGGAAATAGAAATCCCAGTCCAGTTTCAGTTAAACTTAAGTTAGTCTAAATTAAAAGAAATGAGTTCATACAACTCAAAACAATGAAACAGTTCAGTTTACTTGAAATATGTCAGTGCTGTGAACTCAAAAGAAAAAGAAAGTTCTAAATACTCATAACAGTTAATCTAACTGACTAATTTGTTAAATTTAAGTCCTACTCAAAACAATTAAGTATTTTGAGCGTTAGGGTTTACAGTGTAACAAACATAACATTGAGAAAAGATTCAAGGAATCCAGAGAAATCGAATCTCAATCTGTGTAGGGCAAGGCAGGAAACCTCTGATGAATGTGCGTGACCTTCAAGCCCTCAGATGACACTGCATGAGAAACCATCATGCTGCTGTGTTAGAAATAGCTACATGGGCTTGGGAGTACTTTGGAAACCATTGTCACTTAACGCAGTCTGCCACTGCATCAAGAAATGCAATTTGAATCTCTGTTACACAAGGAGAAAGCTATACATCTGTTCTACCCAGAAATGCTGCAGAGTTCTCTGGGCCTGAGCTCATCTCAGATGGTCCAGAGAACTGTGGAAATGTGTGCTGTGGTCAGATATTGCAGAGTCCACCCAGAGACCACCAAGTCGGTACTGAAATTTTAAAAATGTGATGATACCAGCATTTCCCCCTTGCATTTTGAGCACTGTTGAGCAGATTCTTAAACACCTCTGATTGGCCATTCTGTTCATGCGCTCATCAGATATGTCTGTGATTGGCTACAATGATCAACGCTTCAAAAGCATGTTGTAAATAGACATCGATGACACTCTTCACCGAACGTTTACACAGATACACACAGGAGGGATAGAAAGCTGGCGTCTATCAGCAGATCCCTAATATATCCACTGATCGACGCCTTCTTTCAAACGCTCACTCTACAACTTTTTTTGGAGTGTGTTGCAGCCATCAAAATAAAATTTTGTTTTAATTTACAAAATACAATTAAGCTGGTCAGTTAAATACCGGTTAAAGATAATTAACAAATCACAGATTCTTGATTTTACTGCATTTTACAAAAAGTCCCAACTTTTCTGGAAATGGGGTTATAACCGATCAGGCATAACATTATGACCACCTTCCTAATATTGTTTCGGTCCCCCTTTTGACCTGTCAAGGCATGGACTCCACTAGACCCCTGAAGGTGTGCTGTGGTATCTGACACCAAGATGTTAGCAGCAGATCCTTTAAATCCTGTAAGTTGTGAGGTGGAGCCTCCATGGATCGGACTTGTTTGTTCATCACATCCCACAGATGCTCGATTGGATTGAGATCTGGGGAATTTGGAGGCAAAGTCAACATCTCAAACTCCTTGTTGTGCTCCTCAAACCATTCCTGAACCATTTTTGCTTTGTGGCAGGAGCATTATCCTGCTGAAAGAGGCCACAGCCACCAGGGAATACCGTTTCCTTAAAGGGTGTACATGGTCCGCAACAATGCTTAGGTAGGTGGTACGTGTCAAAGTAACATCCACATGGATGGCAGGACCCAAGGTTTCCCAGCAGAACATTGCCCAAAGCATCACACTGCCTTCACCGGCTTGCCTTCTTCCCATAGTGCATCCTGGTGCCATGTGTTCCCCAGGTAAGCGACACACACGCACCCGGCCATCCACGTGATGTAAAAGAAAACGTGATTCATCAGACCAGGCCACCCTTTTCCATTGCTCCGTGGTTCAGTTCTGATGCTCACTGTTGGCACTTTCTGCAGTGGACAGGGGTCAGCATGGGCACCCTGACTGGTCTGCAGCTATGCAGCCCCATACTCAACAAGCGATTCGATGCACTGTGTATTCTGTGTATTCTGACACCTTTCTATCAGAACCAGCATTAACTTTTTGAGCAATTTGAGCTACAGTAGCTCGTCTGTTGAATCAGACCACACGGGCCAGCCTTCGCTCCTCACCTTGGCCGCCCATGACCCTGTCGCCAGTTCACCACTGTTCCTTCCTTGACCACTTTTGATAGATACTGACCACTGCAGACCGGGAACACGCCACAAGAGCTGCAGTTTTGGAGATGCTCTGACCCAGTCGTCTAGCCGTCACAATCTGGCCCTTGTCAAACTTGCTCAAATCCTTACGCTTGCCCATTTTTCCTGCTTCTAACACATCAACTTTGAGGACAAAATGTTCACTTGCCGCCTAATATATCCCACCCACTAACAGGTGCCGTGATGAAGAGATTATTAGTGTTATTCACTTCACCTGTATAATTGTCTGTAAAACAACAGAAGTCTATAAAATGAGTACTTTAGATCTCTAAAAGGAAATGTGGGTAGCACTTTATTTTACAGTCCTGTTTCGCGTACATACTATATACTTATTGTAGTAATTACAATAACCGGGTACTAAGTGTCATGATCATGAGTTGGAGTGCCCCGTTTAGCCACCAGAGGGCACTCCAACAAGGACTTTTGTCACCTGTCTGAACTACATTGCCCATAACACACTTCCCTGACTCATTATCCTCGTTTCATTGCACCCAGCTGTTTTGTGTTTCCTCATTAGTGTCTGTCTATTTATACTCAGTTGTTTCTGTCCTTGGTTGTGGTTTGTTGTATATTTTGTTACGTGCACTTCTGTTCTCTGGCTTTCTGTTTATGTGGACTATTTTCTTAAATTTTGACCCTTGCCTGTTCTGGATTACGACTTTGGATTACCCTTTAATAAACAACGCTGCGCTTGGATCCTCAACATCTTGTGTCTGTGTGCTTATGTGACACTAAGTACAAGTACTAGTCTAGGTACAATAACTAAGTAGTCCTGAACCTAAGCCTAATCCTAACCCATGTAGTTACCTTTTATTATTCCGTACTTTCTTGGTAAGTACATTGTAAGTACATTGAAAATGCATGTACTGTAAAATATAGTGCAACTGAAATGTGTGTACAGTGTACCTACTTAAACCATATTTTCGGGGGAAAAAAATTATTCAATTTTAAATAAGGTAAATCTCCAAAACCTCATTTGGGTATGTCTTTATTTGTAAATAAAGTTAGGATTTGTGTGTGGGTTAGGATAAATCTATGGAACATCTTAATTTAATTAAACTTGCTTGTGATTAATATATACCTTTCCACAGTTGGACAGGCAGTTATTAAAACACAACCCATTCTGTTTCACTTAATATTATTAACCTCAGTATATGAGGTGGTGGTGTCCGTGTCCAACTGAAAATTTGCAATATAAACAATTCCATTAATCAAAAAAATCTTTCATGCAAAACATTTACTGTTATTTTGCTTTAGTACAGCATATAGTCCATGGCATTATAGCAGACAAAAATTTACAATATATTGTGTTTAATACAGTTAAGATTCCCTCAAACAAAACACATGTTGAAGGTCACTACAGATTTCAATTGATGTCACTTTTTATTAAAGTTTTCACACTTGCTGATTTAAATTTTAAAAAATCAAGTTTCACAGAAGAAAGTTACATGGATTTGAAACAACATGAGAGATGGCATCAATTTTGAGTTAACTATCCCTTTAACTTTATGGTGGTCAGGATTAATATTGTTCTAAAGGAAATTTAATTTTATTTGATTCTCTCTCAAAACAACATTGGCAAAACAAAGCAACGGTACTGATAAATCTGCAATTGCTTTTTCGCTGTGTTTTTTTTCTTGTGTCTTGTGCCACTGTGTCACTCTTGGTGGTCATTCATCTTTCACTACTTCGATTTCCAGCTGGTTGGTGACCTGTCTCAGTAAAGGGCAGTCTAGGCACGCCATCAGCACCTTCTTCCCAGGAGACCGAGGGACTATCAGCACTTTATATTTCACTGAGCCACCAGGTAATATCTGGCTGCAAGTGTAACACATAAGAGACAATATATTGTGAGAATTCAGCCAAAGGTGTATTTAGTTTTGTATGTAAGTTCATTCCTGACTGCAACATAATGAGGATCTTTCACACACAAAGATAATTATAAATAAAACAAGTTATGGACAATGTATATGGACCTACCCCGGTTCCACAGACAAGGCTTAAGCTAGTCCTTGACTAAAATGCATGTTTGAACTGTTTAAACTGAAAGTAACTTGTACTGACAGATCTTAAAATATGTCAGTGCCATTGTTTTGTCTCAAGATGCACACCAGTGATGCTTTTTTCTAGTGAACGTTTATAAAAGCTACTTAAATGCCCTAATTGAACTAAGGCTTAATCCTGGTTTAGGCTAAGTGCTGTCTGTGAAACCGGGCCATTGTGTATATAATAATAGATAGTATATTTGTCTTTGTATATGTCTGGGCATGTTTATGGGTGTGTGGTGGGTTAGTTTGCAAGACAGTAATTTATTCATTTGCATTTGGTTTATGTGATATAAATATGAAGTTCACCTGTAATTTTTCATTTTGATCGGTATCAGACCAGGTCCATCAAGTCGGAGCTGAACCTTTTCCAGCACGAAATTATAGGGATTCAGGAATTCCACACTGACTGTGAGATCTTTGCCAACTTGGGGAGATCCAGACATCTGTACATGAATTATAATGTAGAGTACCAACAAACGTTTAGTGATTTTACATAGTTTTTTGTTCAACTACACAGGTAAGTTTGGAAAATCAAGAACTAATAATAAATATCTAACCAGAATTACATCAAATCTGCAAAAAGTAGGGCTTTTTCTTGTGTGTCACAATCTTGATATTTTCTTAAAGGGTTAGTTCACCCAAAAATGAAATTTCTGTCATTAATTACTCACCCTCATGTCGTTCCAAACCCGTAAGGCCTTTATCTTCGGAACACAAATGAAGATATTTTTGATGAAATCTGAAAGGTATATGACTCGTCCATAGACCGCAATAATCAACACTTTCAAGGCAAAGAAAGGTACTGAAGACATTGTTAAAACTGTCATTGTGGCTGCAGTGGTTCATGAAGCGACAAGAATACTTTTTGTGTGCAAGAACAAAACAAATTAATTTATTCAACAATCTTCTTTTCCCTGTCATTATCCTTACGCAGTAAGCACAGTGAAGGCCTCAGAGTTTACGTCCGAATGCCGGCTCAGTATTGGCCAAAGCTGCACACGTGAGCAGCATGACGCATGCATGTGATGCTGACGCAGGAGCCGGCCAATAACGTGTCGCCGTTCTGACGTAGAACCTGGAGGCGCTGGATGTAAACAACGTATGAGAATGACACAGAAGAGAAGAGATTGTTGAATATAGTCACTATTTTTGTTTTGTTTTTGCACACAAAAAGTATTCTCGCAGCGCTTAATAAAATGAAAGTTGAACCACTGCAGTCACGTCGACGGTTTTAACGATGTCTTTAGTACCTTTCTGGACCTTGAAAGTGTTGATTAAATTGCTGTCTATGGACGAGTCATATACCTCTTGGATTTCATCAAAAAATATCCTAATTTGTGTTCTGAAGATAAATGAAGGTCTTACGGGTGTGGAATGACATGAGGGTGAGTAAATAATGACAGAATTTTCATTTTTGGGTGAACTAACCCTTTACGTGTTCCTGGCTCCTGGCTTCCTTACGTGTTCCTGGCTGTTCCTGGCTGGTGGAATGACCTGCCGCGCTCTATCCGAGCAGCTGAGTCTCTAGCCATTTTCAAAAAAATGCTAAAGACATATCTTTTTCGTCAGCACTTGACCCAGTAATAGTAGCACTTACTTTGATTTCTATTCTTCTTCCATCTATTTGTGTATTTTATAAAAAATAAAAAATAAAATCCTTGCTACGAGCACTTTACTGACATAACTGTGACTTCACACAGCACTTACATACTGTTGTTCCCATGTTGATTTTGATTTGATTCTACTATTCTCATTTGTAAGTCGCTTTGGATAAAAGCGTCTGCTAAATGACTAAATGTAAATGTAAATGTTTACGTTCTTCAGTTGATGCCCTACAAATAATGCTTAGTTAAGTTTTATTCCCGCAACTCCCATCCAGCAGTTGGGGTGGAGGAGGGATGCTGAAAGAACTGTTGTGGAACAGAGATAATTCAGCTCTATATATAAACCTCCCTACATGCTGATTGGGTATATTATCTGAACATGCTCCTCCCGAACTTTGTTAATAAAACATCTTTAAGAATGGTTATTGAGGACAGGTACCTTTATTGTGAGTTCAGGAGGTAGGAGAGTGACAACTTTCATCGTGGTAAGGGATGCGTTGGTTTCCTCAATGCGCCCGTACACCACAAAGAGCAGTTTGGCCTGTTCCACCAGGTGGGGTGTATACTCCGCAGCATTGACATCTACTGTCAGGGACTCAGCTGTAAATATAAATGTTATGATCACACTATAGCCTAAACCATTAAAAGTGTTCCTAGAGTTCCTTAGAGCTGTTATATCTTAATCTCAAAGTAATGAGCAGTTTAACTAAAACAGTTGTAACTCACTCTTCGAGGCTTCAACAGTTGCAGCTTTGTTTTCGAGCTTAAAGGTCGAGCTGGTGACGCCGGTGTAAAACACCACACAGCCAGTGATGGTGACAATGACGGTGCAGGTTTGTCTGGTCTGGTTCTTTATGTTCATTGTCAGCTTTAAGTTGTCGCCCATTTTGATGGTGTCAGCCTGGAGCTCGATGTCCACACCTGCTTCAGTGATTGGCAAGTAGTCCCTGGTAGCAAGGCCAGAACGCTCTGCATTTTGCATGATTTCTCTCTCCTTGATGCTTCCTAAAGTCAGGAGGGTTGAAGGTAATTTGTCTGGATTTTCCACTGCTTCCCACAGCATCAGTCAAACTGCTATTGTTTGGTGCACACGTATATAGGATGTTTGGCATCCTCATAGAAGTCTTTTGAATGATTAAATAAGTGATTCTAGAGAGCTCTTGAGTTATTGAAACCAGCTGTGTTGTTAAACTGTCAATCCAAGAATCCAGAAGGCAACACAATTTATATGGACTGCCCTTGAATATCAAATTACCCAGGATAGATAAACATTCAAGGCTTTTGAGATGTTTTAGACCAAATGATGTTGCGAACAAAAGGTGATTAAACCCACCAAATTAGTAAACCAAGGCCCTTGATTTGAATTCTTCATGTCAACCTTAGCAAGGTAAAAAATTATTTCTAATCGCTTCCTAGTCACTAATACAATGGTAGCTTCTCCAAGACTTGTGTTCAAATTTAGTTTACAATACTTAAAAGATTACATTTTCTCAGGAAGAACCTCTGCAAGTTACTGCGACTTCTCAAATTTTACATGAGGAGTGTCAATCATATCAGAGGCAGATCTTTTGAATTATGGCGCTTTTCCACTGCGAGGTACAACTCTGCTGGGCACGGCACAGCTCGGCTCGGCTCGCTTTACTTTCAGTTCGATTTTCCACTGCAGTTTAGTACCTCTTTAAAGTGGGTGGGATTATACACTGGTCGTTATAGTTGCGCTGCCTCTGCTGCTGTGGATCCGTTCCTCGGCTACCAGCAAGTGGGTCTGCACCTCGTCTACTGACCACGATACAGCCATTTCTTTTTTCAAATTGCATGCGATGGTCATTTAAAGCAAGTCGTTTAAAAAATGATTCTGTGGTGGCTCTTACTGACTATTTAAATCTAGCGGATTGTATAGCGATTGGAACCGAGGTGGTACTATTTAAGCGAGCCATACTGAACCATACCATGTAGAGGAAAAGCTCCTTTACATTGCTACATTGAATGCAGCTTTCCTGATTTAAGTCACATTGCTTTTTGATCTTGTACACTATGGAATGAAACTTACCTTCTGGATATTTATAGTTAGAAGTGATGTCCTCATGATCACTACTGCCCAGTTTTTTTGTCACAACGAGCTTCCCCATATATTTGGTGTCCACATAGATGATCTTCATTTTTCCTTGCTTAGTAGACTGATGGTATATCACATCACTGCACAGCTGGAGACAGGAGAAAGTTTTTTTTCCATGTCCATTTTCTTATACAGTAGCTAAGATTTTAATATCTTGCTATTTAAATCTAAAGGTATAAACATCAAAGAGAATTGACATGTTTCTTACCTCCGCAAAGACAAACTTTGCATCGAATGGATAGCTGAGCTCTCCCTCTTTGACGGCATTGACAGATGTCGGGCCACATCGATAAAGACCTGAATAGGAGAAAACAAAATATCTCCTATATAACTTAAGGTATATTTATGATGTGGCAGGAGTCATGGCAAGGATCATACCATCACTGGTCTCCTGAGGAGTGCAGTCGACCACCTGCCAGCCAGAGAATTTTTCAGGCAGATCTGGCCTCTTCATGTAAACCTCATTCCAGCAGTGGTAGTTCCTGTGAAACACAGTGCCATTGTCACAAAAACCGCATTAAACCATCATCAGGGCCGTCCCAAGCATAGAGCAGGACCCAGTGCACGAGGCCCCCCTCGGTCGACCCATTTGCGTTTGCCGCCCTAACCATGATTACCTATCAGACTGTATCTCACCAGACTGAATCTCTAGTTCGGCTTCGGTCCACTTTCCCATCTTCATCAAGCACAATATCTGTCTTCAGGTTGCCCGTGTTGTCATGAGCAGAGCAGAAATTGGTGATGACCCGTGCAGGGATCCCGAGACAGCGCATAACTGGGTGGGACCATCACAGTGTCATGGTTACACCACATTCTTTTTTTGCAATGCTCCAAATAACCTGAATTTTGGAAAAATTAACACAAAAGAATGTGTAGTGGCCATACTCACAAGTGTTCATCACCCCGGCAAACACCCAGCACTGAGCGAAGCACACAGGCACACTACCCTCTTTGGCATATTTGAGCAGGATTTCAGGACTTCCTGTCCAGGCAGTGGGTGCGGTGCCTTCAGAGTATTCACCACTCCAGTTGCCAACCATGACACCATCATCGTCCTGGGCATTCAGCTGCAAATATACAACCAAAAATGCCTAAATAATCAATGTGTATTTTATGTATGTATATTCATATAAAATGGGTTACTTGTTTGTGGAATTGCCCACACTTTGATTACTTTTATCAAATCATACCAGAGCTGATCCTTGCCGAACTAATTCAGTGGGATTTCCACGGAACACTAGTGGTACTTTCCCAGAATCCAGAACCAAAATACAGGCATCCAGAACCCCCTCTTCAAACTGCAGGAAACCACATAAGAAGTTAATTAATGTGTGTCCAATCCTGGTCCAACACCTTCCTGCAGAGTTTAGCCAAAGCCGCTTTAAGGCAAGCCTCCAAGGTTAGCAAACCTTTTTTTTTAATGGATGTCTATGGAGGAAAGGCTTCACATTTAATGTAAACATTTAAACGGCTTATCATTTAATGAATCGACAGCCTATCGGCTAATCTTCAACATGTTTGCTCTTAAACATTTGTTTTGGATTGATCTATTTAAAAAAAAAATCTGTTTTATAAGAGAAGTCTGCGAATGAAATTCAATGACGTCAAGGCTGTAATGTGATTGGTTATCAAGGCACATGCGATCCAAGTTTTTGCCAGTGGTAGTGTTATGATCACCGTCTGTCCTGTCACTTCCCGGACTACATTCCCCATAATCCTCTCTGCCAATCACCTGCACTCATTCCACCAATCACTACACTAATCACCACACCCAGCTGCCACACATTACCTGGACTATAAAAGACTCACACACTCATCACCTGATTGCGAAGTCTTGTTTCCCTAGTGTGCAATTCCAAGCGTTATTTCCTTGTCTGTCTATTTGTTACTGTTATTGCCTGATTCCTGTTTTACGACCCATTGCTGCCTGCCTCGATCCTTTGCCTGTACCCTGACTACGACTCTGCCTGTTCCTGTTCGTTCCTGTTTTGACCCTGCCTGTACGACCATGCTCGCTTTTAATAAAACGCTGCATTTGGATCCCCTGCCTGAGTCTTCCATCA
This sequence comes from Anabarilius grahami, assembly GCA_003731715.1. Classification (NCBI taxonomy): domain Eukaryota; kingdom Metazoa; phylum Chordata; class Actinopteri; order Cypriniformes; family Xenocyprididae; genus Anabarilius; species Anabarilius grahami. The sequence goes on from RJVU01068486.1 coordinate 4,685,305, forward strand.
TTCCAGGTAGAGCCATGGACCCTCGTATCTTCCAATAAAAAGACCATCTCTGATTTAGCTTCAACACTAATTAAACACACCTGGATCAGCTAATCAAGCTTTGTGGGCGTTGATGGACTTGATCTACTCCATCTAAGTCTTTGACAAAAACATGATGTCTTTGCTTTTGGTTGTTTTTTGATTAAATTTACCCACATTCAAGTGTTGATAAAAATAATAAAATCTGTTTTTGTCGTTGTTTAAAGGCAAAAGCACTTTGATTCTTTCTTTTGATGTATTCACTGTTTACATATTCATACAACAAAATATTCTGGCGGCCATGAAAGATTTTGAAAATGAGCAAAAATGCTGATGCTGGCTGGCAACTTAAACATAATACTCTGGCAAGGAAAGAGTTTAGTGATGGCATATTGACATGAGCCCAAAATCTCTGAATTACTGCCAACCTGTCCAAAGTTCCATGAACGGGAGGTTATGTTGTTGAATTCTCCATTGTAGATGACACCCACATCATTCATCACGTATTCTTGTCTGTCTTCATCTTTGTCGATGTACACATGATCCACTGGGTAGCAATACACACAATATACACGCGTCATCATATGTGTAGTCAGATAATGATGGTTTAATTATGGCCTTAAGCATTTAAGCATTTGTTTATGAACTTTTGTCAGTTCTCAGAATATAAAAGTTAGCTGCCAGTTTATAAAACAGATATTTCCAGTCCTTGGTTGAGCCGCATTTTAAGCTGTTGTAAATAACTCTAAAAACATATACACCTGTGACCTCATTACATTAATATTAAAATAAACATTTTTATGAACTAATCGTTTTATAAAAGCAGTTAGCCCTGTGAAGCAGTGGTTTACAGTGAATTTAGAACAGCTAAAGTCCCGTTCACACCAACGGAAAAAGAAAAAAACACCACTTTTTGACAAGTCAAACCCCCTTTTGAAGGATACTTTAAAGAAAATGGATATTTGGAAAACAACCGGTCATACCTTCGGAAAAAATGGTGAGAAGTATTAACGATGAGATCATTATGCCAGACTAGCAAACATAAAATTACCTCAGGTATTCAGTGCTAGTTTCGACAACATTGTTTTGCTTCCTTCGAAGTTGCAGTGAAAAAGACTAGGCGTTGTTTTTATTCCACTATATTGACTTTGTCAGCTAAATTCACTGTTAGATTATATCGATTACACTTGCTATTCACTCAAAACATAGCATGCTGTGGACATCTGCTGAATAGAGCCGTGTAAATGCAACAAGAACAGCAAAAACATGGTCTACACTTTGAAACTGCAGCACATGAGCTTAGAATAAACAGTGTTATCGTTCATTGGTCTGGACGCAAATATAGTTATCAATATAGTTATCGTTCTTGGTGTGAACAGGCCTTAAAGGGCGTCTTCTAAATTGTAAATGTAAACCACAGCTTCTTGGGGCTTATTGCTTTAGCATAACTGTTGAACTCACCGGGGTCCCAAGGATTGAACAGTACATAGAAATCGGTGTCAGGGTTCCTCTCAGTGCGCTGTTTTCCCAAATCACTCACTACCACAATAAAGATTCGGAAGCGGCCAATGACGCATTTGGCGTCTGGTGTTATGCCCACTGTCACATAATCGCCTTGCGTTTCCACCACACGACTCTTCCAGTGCACTTCAGGTTTCTCTTTACCCATGGGTAAAATGATGTAGGTGCCCTTGTTTTCATCAGGTGAACTGCCTGTTAATGAGCAGAACAACAGATTTTACCTTATGGTGATATCTCACGTACTAATGCACTGCTTCTTCATTACAGATGCTTTATGTACTTTATCATGTATTGAGATTTATTACTGGATGCAGATGCTCACCAATCAGGAACTCCAACTGCACATTGTCCTCTTGTTCTTTTAAGGCCCGGTTAAATTTGATGACGATGGTGAACTCTTTATTCCTGCGCACGATGAGGTTGGAGCTCACGTACTTGTCCGTGTTGTGGTCTTTTTTGTTCTCCGTCACACGCATGTCAACGCTCAATACTGAGAACGTTGCAGCTTTTGTTTCTAGAAAAAAAAGACTTACTTACTGACAGACTGTGGTAAATTTCTGACTTAGGGCATGTATAAATGCAAACACAGGTAAAACTGTACCTTCGTCCGGGGGTCCCCTTGGCCTCAAAACATCAAAAGCTTCAAACTCAGGTAGTTTAGACTCATTTACGTTTGATTTGTCAAGAGTAATACGGCCACCGCCACTGCTGAACCAAGTAGGGTAGGGTTGGAGTGACATGATGTACACAAGATGTCTTGATGTTAACCTGGAGGATAGATAATGTTAATGTTATCTATCCATTTGGTAAACATATTAGATATATCAGATGAGGCATGGCAAGAGGAAAGGACACAACTCTGCGTATTAGGTCATGAAGTGTACAACTAAAACACAACTAAACTTTTGTATTAATGCTAAAGAGCTAAAGAGTCATTAAAAGCGTTGGACTCACGGTCTGTGTAAAAGAGTAGATGGGTCTGCTGAGGAGGTTCCAGGCAGATGTGCCGGTGAAGAGCTTCATGCTGATTAATAAATGCTCAGGACTTCCTCTTCCACTGGAGAAAAATACTTCCATGGAACCAGATCGTCCAAAGTCAAGATGATCTCAAGATCAGGTCAGTCTGACATACAACTCTGTGACCCTGCTTCTGATTTTTGATGACAGCAGCATATTCCATACTGTCGATAACATAGATGAGATTATAACATTAATGTATGATAGAAATTCCTACAGATTGAAATCATAAAACTGTAAATATAAATTAATACATGTGACCTTTGATTTTTAAACCAAATAATGCTTCACATGTAATTCCTTCATCAGACAAGAAGTGTTGCTCAAGGAATTATAATGTATCACATTAAAAGCTTGAAAGATCTTAAGAAAGTGCTTTGAAACAACAACATGGGATGTGTGTGTCTTATATTTCACATGATTGTGAATTTTAATGGATGGGCCTACAGTAGTAGACAAAAGTGGGATATTTTTGCCAGCAATTCACCTTGGCATTTACTCACTTAACTGTGAATGTGTCGTATTTAACTTCTTTCCAATCCTCCTTAAGTTCTTCTTGAGCATCATTGGAAGACCTGCATGACTTATCACATCTCAGGTTTATAATTTCCCAAATTTTCAATGGCTTTAAGGTCTGGAGACTGAGGAGACGACTTGAAGAAGACTTCAAAATGCTGAGCATGAACACTTTTGTTGATTTTGGATCATTATCATGTTGGAAAATACACATTTGATCTGCAAACAGATCCTCTATATTTGGCTACATTGTGTTCAGCATGGATTCCCAAGTATTGGTTCATTTTCAAAGTGCCAGCAACTTTGTAGATCCTTCCAACACCTGCTATAGACATGTGCCCCCAATACCATTAAGTTTTCCCATGCCGTGCTTAATTGTGCCATGCATTTGGTATTAAAACACTCCAGTCATCTCCTATGAATATATCTGACACCATGCAATGCTACACTCTAAAAAATGCGGGGTTAAAAACAACCCAAGTTGGGTTGAAAATGGACAAATCCAGAAGTTGGGTTAAATGTTTGCCCAACGTATACTGTGCAGTTTTACTTAACCCAACTATTGTTTCACGAGTACACACTTGCAAATAAGTCAGACAATGAATAGTATGCATATATTTGGCGTGCTGTCCGAGGAGAGGGCTCCGAGCTCGGTATTTGGCCCGAACCCAGAGTACTCCCCCCGTATTCTGGTTAGGGAAGATAACCAGGCGAGTGTGAGATTTGGTTAGGAAGATACCCAGGCGAGTGTGAGGAGATGGGGTGATGGAGGGATGCTGAAAAACTGTCAAGGAACATGGGTGAGTCGACTGCGTATTTGTAATGATCTCACATTATGCTGATTGGGTAGACTTGTTGATTACTGATTGCTGACAGCTGGTTGGAATGACGTGATGATTGAAAGGATTATCTGAAAGTGCTCCTCCCGAATTTTGTTAATGAAACATCATTTAAAAATTAGTATGGCTGGCTTAAAATAAACCCAAAATATGTTGGAAATGAAAAATCAGACACATAATTACTAGAAGCAACAATAATAATCAAAAGTTGAACATTTATTAATAAGCAATTTAATAATTGTTTATTGTTTAATTATTATTCAAACTTATTAATAGATTAATAATTTCCAACATACTTTGGTTCATTTTAAGCAAGCAATACAGTAATTTCTAAACAATAGTTGAGTTAAATAAAACTATTGGACAAACTCAGTGATTAGGTTGTTTTACCCAGCAGTTGGGTTAAATGTTTGCCCAACCTGCTGGGTTAAAACAACGCAATCGCTGGGTTTTTCCATTTTCAACCCAACTTGGATTGTTTTTAACCCAGCATTTTTTAGAGTGTAGGTTGTTAAATCTTGACTTGTCGGTCTGCAGAACACGGCTCCAATCTTCCACACTCCAGTCTTTATGTTCTTTGACATAAGGTGTTTTTTTTTACTGTAGATAAAACGAATAAATGGTTTCTTTACTAGTACACAACCTGTTCAATCCAGCCTCATAGACGTTGGCTTATATCGTTGATTTTATCCAGGTCTTTAGAAGCTGTTTTGAGGTAGTTTCAGGTGATTTTTATCCTCCTGTCAAAATGCTCACTAGTCTTCCTTGACCAGCCACAGCACTCACATTCTGCATTAAAGTGCTCTCACTGTGCTTTGAAATAATTCTGTGGACATTGTGACCATTCGCATCCAGCACATGAGCAATAACCCAGACTAATTGACAGGTTTAGCCATTTTAACAATATTCTCCTTGGTTGCAGAGGTGTCTTTGTGGCCATTTTCATTAAAACCCACAAAATAACATCTAATAATATAGATAATGCTTGCCATATAGTGATTTATTGCATTATAGACTGGGAAAAAATTGTAAGCTTGGTATGACCACTTGGCCAAAAATGATGTCCACATAATTTGGTATGTTTCATTGTGTCATGACAAATGATACAATTGAAACATGGAATGCATACATTAGTTTTAAACTCCAGGCACAACTTCACAACATGCATACAAAATATCATACATATTTAATAAAAAGGTTTGAATAAAGTGCGAGGAAGCAAAGGTTGGACATCACTTTTGGCCACTACTGTATATGTATATAAGTGCTGATCAATGCCAACTTGTATTTGAATTTGGAGGCCAAGTCAACACCACAAACTCATTGTTGTGCTCCTCAAACCATTTCTGAACCATTTTTGCTTTGTGGCAGGGCGCATTATCCTTCTGAAAGAGGCCACAGCCACCAGGGAATACCGTTTCTATGAAAGGGTGTACATGGTCTGCAACAATGCTTAGGTAGGTCAAAGTAACATCCACATGGATGGCAGGACCCAAGGTTTCCCAACAGAACATTGCCCAAAGCATCACACTGCCTTCATCCCATAGTGCATCCTGGTGCCATGTGTTCCCCAGGTAAGTGACACACACGCACCCGGCCATCCACGTGATGTAAAAGAAAACGTGATTCATCAGACCAGGCCACCTTCTTCCATTGCTCCATGGTCCAGTTCTGATGCTCACGTGCCCACTGTTGGTGCTTTCTGCGGTGGACAGGGGTCAGCATGGGCACCCTGACTGGTCTGCGGCTATGCAGTCCCATACACAACAAACTGCGATGCACTGTGTATTCTGACACCTTTCTATCAGAAGTGTTATTCACTTCACCTGTCAGTGGTCATAATGTTATGCTTGATTGGTGTAGATATAAAATATTGGCTATAAGCAATATCACACAAGCAAGAGTGTTGTTTTTGGTGATTATCAGTACGGCAAATGTGATTTGATTTTGAACATTTCAATAACCAAAGTTAATATAAAGTGTCCCACATTTTTCATTCAAGATTGTCAATAATTGTCTGTTTTTGCTCTGTTTGCCAACAACAATACTCTTCACCAAGCCACAGCAGAACCTCTGAATCTGCATTTTTGTTTTTTTAACAAATTGGTTTATTGAATGATTCAGTGGCTCACTTTGTTGAATAAATATATGTTTTTATACAAAGTGGTTGAGGGAATGAAGCAATGATCCATTTATAAGCACTCACTTGCTTCGCTCCTGAATGAATCAGCCATTTTTAATGAATCGGTTGAATGAATGATTCATTAAGGCCTGTTTGATAGTTTTAGTTTAACTTTTAAACGTAACATTTCATTTTTTTCACCATCGTTTAATTTATTCAGATTTATATGTTTAAAATGACAGTATGCCATTGTAATTGCAGTGCAAATGCATTCTTGCCACCTCTGAGCTGCATTAAACAGAATGTATTTCTGCCTCTGATCTAATGTATACCTTAAGGGTTAGTTCACCCAAAAATTAAAATTATGTCATTAATTACTCACCCTCATGTCGTTCCACACCCGTAAGACCTTCGTTCATCTCCGGAACACAAATTAAGATGTTTTTGATGAAATCCGATGGCTCAATAAGGCCTGCATCGCCAGCAATAACACTCCCTTTTTCAATGAAAGACATATTTAAAACAGTTCATATGACTACAGTGGTTCAAGCTTAATATTATAAAGCGACAAGAATACTTTTTGTGCGCTAAAAATAACAAAATAGCGACTTTATTCAACAATATCTAGTGATAGATGTTTTTTTAAAGCACTGCTTCATGAAGCTTTGAAGCTTTATGAATCTTTTGTTTTGAATCAGTGGTTCAGAGCGCCAAAATCCCATGATTTCGGTAAACAAGGCTTCATTACGTCATAAATGTTTTGAAACTTCAATAGTTTACGTGACTCTGGCAGTTTGATACACACTCCGAACCACTGATTCGAAACAAATGATTCATAAAGCTTCATGAAGCAGTGTTTTGAAATCGCTCATCACTAGATATTGTTGAATAAAGTCGTTATTTTGTTTTTTTGGCACACAAAAAGTATTCTCGTCGCTTCATAACATTAAGGTTGAACCACTGTAGTCACAAGAACTGTTTTAAATATGTCTTTTTTCTGGGTATTGAAAAAGGGAATGTTATTGCTGGCGATGCAGGCCTCACTGAGCCATCGGATTTTATTAAAAATATCTTAAATTGTGTTCCGAAGATGAACGAAGGTCCTACGGATGTGGAACAACATGAGAGTGATTAATAAATTACATAATTTTCATTTTTGGGTGAACTGACCCTTTAAATGAACTGTTGGTCTCTTTGTTTTCAGAAGCTGGATCAAGACAGCAGTGTTCATACAGCAGATAAAAGTACAAAAAAATAAAAAATTTTGCCTGTAAATAAACAATACAATTGAAATTGGAGTTTTTGAAACCAAAATGAGCTGAAAATGAAACTCTGAAATATTACAAATAGTTTCATGTCATAGAAAAGAATGAAATGAAAACAAGCTGGAAGATTTTTAGTCGAATATATTAATTGATTGGGATGCCTTTTAAATGAACTGTTGAACTGTTACTATATGATGCAAACTATCAAACTAGAGGTTTATGAGATGCTGTTCTTAGAAGAGTGTAATAATTCAGCTACTATTACAAATGCAAGTGTTATAAAAAATATTTTACCCTGTTGAATTTCAGGAAGTGTCTATGAGGTCATGTCAATAAAGCGTTGTTAATAAGTACGGGGAAGTGAAACTTGTGACATGCTGAGAAGTTAAGTTGCCTCGTTCCGCGTATTCCACCTAAAATTCATGAGAAGTTAGTCAGACTCTGGGTCTAAAGCAACCTAAAGGCTATGAAGTTACCTCTGTGTGATAATATGTTGTTGGTTCTGATTCTGAGTCTTGTTCAGATGAATTGGGTTTACTCTCAGGATCACCAATGGCCGCTTCACAAAATGTGCGATTCAGACAGACTTACAGTGACCTACAGAAGCTGTGGTGAGATCAGAGTGTTATACACTACTATTCAAAAGTTTGGGGTCAGTAAGATATTTTTTAACAGAAATTAATACTTTTATTCAACATGGATGCATTAAATTGATCAAAAGTTGCACTAAAGACATTTATAATGTTACAAATGATTTCTATTTCAAATAAATGCTGTGAACTTTATATTGATCAAATAATCCTGAAAAACATGTATCGCGGTTTCCACAAAAATATTAACATAATAAATGTTTCTTGAGCAGCAAATCATCATATTAGAATGATTTCTGAAGGATCATGTGACACTGAAGCCTGGAGTAATGATGCTGAAAATTCAGCTTTGATCACAGGAATAAATTACATTTTACAATATATTCACGTAGAAAAAACTATTTTAAATTGGAATAATATTTCACTGTTTTTACTGTATTTTTGATCAAATAAATGCAGCCTTGGTGAGCAGAAGAGACTTTAAAAAAAAAAAACATTAGTTTACCGATCTCAAACTTTTGAATAGTATAGTGTATAAATATTTATGTACATATCTCTTTTTGTGTGTGTGTGTGTGTGTGTGTTGTTTGTTTGAAAGATGTCAATCATTTACATCAACTAATGATTTCTTTAATGTAAATGTGAACACCTCAGTTCATCTTAAAATGTATTTCAAATTGCTTTCATTTTCCCATTTCATTGTCTCAGACCCTTTACAGGATATAGGTTTCACTTTCCTGCCTTGTCCTACCAGATTGACCGATCCTATAAAAATCAGATTGGCCCTTATTCTGAGTGAGTTTTCATCAAATAATACCATTTCAGATGAATGAAATCAAGCCCTGAAGCACTAACTGTGTGTTCTCTACAGGGCAGCCCATCGATGAGCTTTATTCATCGATTGAGGTGCTGCTAAATGGCGTTCATTTCTACAGTAAGGACGAACCCCTCTGTCTTCCTAATTTCCCACGTGTCACTTTTTGTGGAAGCAGGAGAGGAGGTGAGCACGGAAAGTTTTTGGTTACGTTTGTCATTTTTATGATATATATGCAATATGACATTATTGGGAATGATGTATTCAATTTTAATTTCTCCAGAACTCATCAACATAGAATCCTCATTTAAGTCAAAAGTAGACCTTCCTCTAAAGGTTTGGCTTTCACATTCCATTTAAACATCTTTGATTCACATGAAAGTGAAAATGTCTCACTTGAGTTTTTTCCACAGGGTAATTTTCATCTTAACCTACGTGCAATAAATCAAGATGGCTTCCAGATCGCCTGTGTGAACGCAACTCTTAGCTTCCAGTGATCCTTTAAGACAAGAGGACCTGTTGTTTAGCTGAGGATATCTGTAAAATGTATTCTAACGTCACTGAACTCATTTGTTATTTGCATTTCAGCAAAGGATAATCCATGTTTAATCAAAGTTAATTGTGTTGTTCCTCTTTGGGACATTATTGATGTTTTTTCAAATGAGAATTGAGTGAATGTCAGCATGTGTTCAGGATTTTTGCTGCTTTCAGATGATTTCATAAGTTTGTTGTTTCACCTTGGTCTCAGACATTCAATCTTTAAAAACTATGAAATATGATATACACATCATTATAATTCACGTTCCTCGTAATCTTGAATCAAAATAACTTCCCTTCCCTCTTGCAGCAACATCTCTTCTCTGATGATGTCTGTCGTGAGGGCGGGGCAACCACAACCATCCAATCAATTCCCCATGGACAAAATCAAGCCCCGCCCTACATTTGTTCTTGTTTCAGAAGCATTTATTCTTCACTATAGGCAAGAATATACTATCGCAACTTCTGTTTCAGGCCAACTTTAAAAAATATATATATTTCATGTTGAAAGCTATGATGATCTGAACAAAGAGTGAAAAAAACAAACCATTTCAATATTTATTTTGTGAAAAGTTTTTTTTAAATTGCGACTGCAATAAAGCTTTTTTCTGAAGTTAGTGTCAGACTTTGTCTGTGAAGAGCATGTTTGTGTCATGATCACCTGGTTAGCCACCTGAGGGCACTCCACCCTGGACTTTTGCCTCTCTTTGTCATGGACTTCATTTCCCACAATCCTTGGTTCCGGATTAATCATTGTTTTCTTGTGGATTATTTTCATGGATTTTGACCCTTTACTTGGCATTGTACTTCTCTTTGGATATCCCTAAATAAAAGCTGCAATTGGATCTTACCCCAAGTCTCAGAGCACCGTGACAAAAACCTCCATCATGTTTAGATCCAGCAGCAGGAGAATCCGGCCATCTGCTGGTGCTCGGGAAAGTCAGGCCTGTCCTCGAGGTCTGAATACACTTGCTCAGAGAGAAATTCCAGAAGTTTAAAGTCTTTAGCAGCTCCATCTCCCACTGCGGCAGAGGTTCATCCAAACAATGGTTGAAGAGGTCCTTGATAACCACATCAGGGTAATCATACCGCCCTGGACCAAAACTTCTGGGTGAAAGCCCGCACCTCCATTTCTCTCTGAGGAAGTGTATTCAGACCTCGAGGACAGGCCTGACTTTCCCGAGCACCAGCAGATGGACGGGTTCTCCTTCTGCTGGATCTAAACATGTTCGAGGTTTTTGTCACGGTGCTCTGAGACTTGGGGTAAGATCCAATTGCAGCTTTTATTTAGGGATATCCAAAGAGAAGTACAATGCCAAGTAAAAGGTCAAAATCCATGAAAACAGTCCACAAGAAAAGTGATTCATCTGGAGCCAAGGATTGTGGGAAATGAAGTCCATTATAAAGAGAGGCAAAAGTCCGGGGTGAAGTGCCCTCAGGTGGCTAACCAGGGCACTCCAACTGGTGATCATTACAGTTTGTGAAATGAGATCTGAGGTGTGAAGAAAACAAGGAAACATTAAGATAAATATCACAAATATATGTGAACTAAATATCTTTATTATGTTTTATTCAGAGGTGTAAAGAGTACCTGAAAACCATACTTGAGTAAAAGTACTGATACCTTACATCAAAAATGACTCCATTACAAGTTACAAGAAACCAATTCCAATATGACTTGAGTAAAAGTCTTAAAGTGTCTGATTTTAACAGTACTTAAGTTTTTTACTTATGCTGAATGTAGGCTCAGAGATGCACTAGTCCTGAGAGACATGCCAGTGAAAATAAGAAACAATTGATTTGTAAGATGAGAAATCAAGTTTATTTTCTAAAATCAAAATAAAACACCTCAATATTGCAATAAATCAAGGTTGACACAAAGTGCACAAAAAGGTCATAAGTAAATATAGTCAATATATTGTCAATATAGCAGATAAATAAAACAATGTTAAGTAAAATTAAATAGTCAAAGTCTACTGTATGTGCTGGTTTGAGCCTCATCACCAGCTGCAGTCATTTCCTCATCTAATAAATCAAACACCTGGGATCAGCAACTACCTGCTAATGCACTCACATTCATGTACAGTATGCTTGTTGACAAGTTTTGGGTGAGTAAAGGCAAAACACACAAGATATAGTACCTTCAATGCCCTTAGATGGCGATATCGCTTCTTTATATCAGAAACAAACTGCTGCAGAAAAAGTTAGGTGCCATGAAAAATGTAATTTGTAATTGCATTACACATCACAAATGTAGTGGAGAAAAAAAGTACATTTACTTGCTCAAAAATGTAGTCAAGTAGAGAGCAAAAGTTGCCAATATCTTTGATACAAAGCAGCCAAAAAGATGCTTAAGTACAGTAACTAATTACATTTACTCAAGTACTTTACGCCTCTGATTTTATTTGCAATCGAGGTGTAATTTCCTCAAATTATAGAAAAATTGTGAATTCTGTCTTTTTAAGGATGCTTATAATGCTTGAAAAAATGTATTGCAAAACTGTAAAAGATTTCCATAATTGAAAAAAAAANAAAAAAAAAAAACACAGTATGAGATGTGGTGGAAATGACACTGCGTTGGAAATGTTTCATGACTTTCTGAAAAATAACACTGCGATGCATGTTTACGCCCCAAACTCACACCATTGGCTGAAAGTTTCCTCTGAGACCCCTGATTGGTTAACACAAAATACATGTAGGTTGATATAGTACGTTAAAAAGTTATCTTGAATAATCTATTGGCTTTTCATCAGTAGCGCTTTACCTTAGTTTGCTTTTTAATGCATATTGACAACAAATATCAACAGTTCAAGCTCGTTTTTGTCAGTGCATCACACACTACATATATTTCAGACAAAACTCCAGCGCAATTCTGCCTGTCACCAAGAGATGGAGCCATTATCTCTTCTGAGCACTCCGTTGCGCGCCATCTCATTTCCTCTGCTTCAGTCACATCCTCTCACATCACTCCTGAGGATTAAACAATTAATCTTGATCTCCCTTTAAAAAGAACAAACAAATTCACTGTTATTTGTTGTATTGTTTTATGCGTTGTAACATTTTGTCAGATAACGTACGGAAGGAAAGTTGATACAATGAACTGATGCAATGAACTGAAGTGAAACAAAATATTGAATTGCAAACAACACAACCTGCAAAGTTTCTGCCCTTTCACAATGACAACACACAAATTCATCACATATTCATGTCGAATGATGTGACCTGATAATCTAGAGACATACATACACATGAAAATTTAAACAGGCAGATCTGGTTGGGTGAAGCGTCCCTATAGCAGTGTCTTCTCACGTCCTCAGAGATTAGATCCAGCTCCTTCCTCATTTCACATACATTTACTTACTTATTTTCACGTCATACAGACCAGAACTTCCATCATGAAAGCCCCTACTGCATAATCGCTCTGAGCTAAGCATCACATGCTCACGCTCCAGTGATTTAGAGAGTAAACGGTTCACTTTTTGAAATTAGAAAATGTAAGACCAGCTTGGGAATTTCATTTACTCCAGTCAGGGCTTGAAAATATGAGCTCATTTTCATCACAAAGCTGTTTTGATTCATAATACAGAGAAGCTCTTGTTGTACGTGGTCAAACTAGCATTAGCAAACATAAGTTTTGAGCCATTTGTAAACAAATAAGCATAGCCTATGTTCATTTAATTCTTTAGCAATGCAGTAATCAATCTTGATTAACAGGTTGAAAAATCAACTGTTTAACTTTGTGAAGCTTCGAACAGTTATCTGGTTAGACAGCTTAATAATTAGCATGCTAATTTTATCTACAATGAGGTAGAATCACAGATGTTTCAGTGATTGATAAATACACAAATGAGAATATATTCAGCACTCTTGAAAATAAAGGTTCTTTATTGGCATCCGTGGTTCCATTAAGAACCTTTAACATCTACGGAACCTCTTTATAGTGAAAAAATAGGTTAATTATTCACTGAAAAGTTCTTTTTGGGAATCCAATCCTTTTGGAATCATTAATGGTGTTTATTAATAAACGGATAAGTGGATTAATTGTTTGCGCCCACAGTAACCATGAAGGGAGCAGCGCAACAAACGACTGTTAGCCAAGAATCATCACCGTAGGAAACCTGTTTTTTCACTTCTTCTCCAAGTATCCATATCTTTAAAGAAGCTAGTCTTCTTAACATTGAAGAACTGCCTTAAATTTGACATGCAAATGGCTGTTTTATAATAGCCTTTTTTGCCACATTCAGTCAGTTATTTCTCTAAATCAGAGTGCAATCGTGCGAAAAGCATGAGAAGTTCAGTATGTTGTTTAGCCACTGCAGTTTCGTCCATCATTTGTCCAGGGCAAGCCTTCCCGATATGGTCCGGTTAAGAGGTTTTCGTTTTTAAACTGTGGAAATAGCTCCAGTATGGTGATGGAGCGTGCAGTGCAGTGTGGGATGGCTCTGAGTCGCTGTCCTCAGACTGCACTGCTGAGGTATTCTTTCAGGCTCGCTCACAGAGGATAAAGGAAACCTTTTGTTGCTGTGAAAGGTTGTTCCCTAGCAACAGGGTTGCATTTGGAAGCCTAGGTGACGGTCAATAAATAACATCACTCTCAAGTTTCGGCTAGTTTGGAGATGGAGGTCTCACTGCATCTTGTCTTACTTTGTGTGCTGTGTAGATTTGTAGGCCTTTCAGTATAACCTGTCTTCCAGTGTAGGTGTAGTTTACATGAAAATGAAAGAAATGGACCATAGCTTTAATTGCTTATTAGCATATTTGACCAACGGAACTGAAGTATTGTTCTTTTTGGTGGCGCTCTGCAAAGATTGAACACTCAACAACCATGCAGACTTTGGGGAGGAAATGATAAACTGCTCAAACAAGTTATTCATTGACCCATATAGAGTTACTGAACAGAGCACCAAAACTCCTCAAACTCTGGACACATTCAGAACTGTAAAGCCATGTGGCAAATGCTTTGTGTTGTTTAATATGTGCAGTTAAACACAAGCTGAGACAAGCTGTTGCGTATTAATCGATCAGAATTACAGGATGATGAAGTTCTCAGTAGACGGTCAATTATAATATCCAGTATCGCAGTGGAAAAGGATGCCTGGTTGCGGGTGTAGTTGGGGCAGGTTTGGCCAGTTGAGCTGGAGGGGGAGGATGGGGAGGATGGGGAGGAGGGTCTAATATCCTGCTATCAGCACCAGGAGGAATTTGCAGCTTTAACAACTGACAACAGACACAACCTTATGCTTGATAAAACCCTTTAAACTTCAGTCCTCATCAGTGCCCTGGCTGTAGAGCAGCTCTTGTGCCATTTGAAGTTAATTGATGTTTTTATTTCTCATTACAGCCTGTTGCATGCCAGACTAAATTATTTTTATTTTCTTTAAAGCGTTATGGCTAACTTCATTTTTATTCTTTAAAGTGATTCATGTATTTTTATTTCTCTGTATTTGTTGTTTTCCACTATTTTATTTTATATCTTACGACAATTCGTACGTATTTTACGAAGTGGCTAATTCGTACGAATTCGTACAACCTCACTTGTTTTTTGCTAAATCGTACGTATTTTATAAGTTGCCAAATTTGTACGAACCCCTAACCCCGCCCCTAAACCTACCCGTCAGTGGGGTTTAGACAAATCGTATGAATTAGAGTGAGGTCGCACGAATTAGCCACCTCGAAAAATATACGTACGAATTGGTCGTGAGATAGTGTTGGCTAAGATGTTTTTTAATACACTGTAAAAAATAATTTCATGATTTGTTATCACAACATTTTTTCTTAAGTCAAATCAACTTCAATAATTAATGTGGTTCAGATAACATAATATTTTGAGTTTCTTTTGATTAAACCAATCGCCTTCATTGTATTAACTCAAATTTTTAAATTTCAATTAACTTTTAAGGTCTTTTTTAAGTTAAACCAATGATTCTTCTTTACAGCGTATGAATGTATTTGTCATGCCTGTAAAACACTATAAAATATCAATATAGACAAGTGCAACTAATAATAATATTGTGTATTCTTTGTATTTTAATAATTTATGTTTTTTTTTATTATTATTTATGTTGAATTAATGAGTCTTCCTAACCAGATGGAATAATGCCAGTATTGATAATTTGCAAAACATTTAATAATAATAATTTTATTGTTTATATTTTATTTCTTTAATTTTTATTATTATAGATGTTATTCATCATTAATTATTTTTTTGTGAGTTCCTAACCACATAGAATAATGTTTATACAGATCATCTGCAAACATTTACTACTACTACAACTTTATGATTTTTTTTTTTAAATCTTTGTTTTACCTTTTTTTTGCCAATAAGTCTGTATATTTTGTCTTTATTTTTTGTCTTCCCATACACTGACAAGAAGTTGGTGTAGGATTTTCTTTTACTCAGAAATGGCTCGTAAATTTGGCAAATAATTACAAAGAAATGTCAATCAATAAAACATGAAATTTTGAAGTAAAAAGACTGAAATTTTATTTTATTGTAAATCTTTATTTACTACTTTGATTTTTTTTTTTGTGCAGTGTCTGACATGATATAAATGTTGATATCGATAAAACTCACTTATGATTTATATTGTTTATATTTAATTTATTTACAATCTTTTTGTTGTTGATTTTGTTATTCAAATAATCTTTGTGAGTCTTCCTAACTACACGGGATTATGATCATTTGGAAAGATTTACTACTACTACTATTACTATTATTATTATTTTATTTTTTATCTATTTTTTTTAGTTTGACTTAATTTTTGACCCTTCTTTGTCAAATAGTTTGTAAATTTAGTCTTTATTTTTTAAAGGAACTTTCGTGTGTCCTCCAACACAGACACGATGCACGTTTGTGTGCTTTTATTATTGTTGTTACAGTATTTGTGAAAGAACAGGCTAACTTTTGTGTGTGGGATGCTTGTCTGTGGCTGCAGCTTCAGTAACACGCGTCCCCTTGGAGACTAGAGCAGGAGCAACACGTGATACTCCGCCTTACTTATCAGCTTTAGAGGAGAGAGAGAGAGACGCAGTGGGAGGAAAACGAAATAAGCGTTTTCCTCTCTCCTCCCTAAAGCATCTCGGCGTGGGGGGAATTTGGGAGAGTGGGGAACTCAAACGCAAAGTTGACGAACTTTGCACATCTTTTACAAACGCCATTTTGATTCCTCTCCGGAACAACTTTTGCAGCTTCTTTTTTTTTTTTTTTTTCTCTCTCTCTCTCTCCTCAGCTCATCATCACCATCATCATCATGTCTCGGCGAAAGCAACCCAACCCCAACAAAGTCAAACGTAAGTTACTCGGCTCTCCTAAAAACTCTCTCGTGGGCCTGTTGTATTGCTGTTGTGTGTTTATTTGATGTGTTTTAGCTGAAGTTCGTGTTGGAGTCAGAGGGAAAGTTAATGTGGAGTAAGAGGACACTTTTTTTTCCAACTTCAGCTTCCTCGTTGCGCGAGGAGAGAGACCTGATGCTCACGCGCACAGCCCAAACCTGCCCCAAACAACACCGTTCCTCTAAGACAACGGCGTGTTTCAGTGCACACAACTTTGGGTTCATCTTTACCAACTTTTTAATGGGATATAGAAGTTGTTGCATGCGGTGATGGGGTTCAAAGTCTGTTGCTGTTAGCTAGCGTTAAGCTAACGCGCTGCTGTCGCGCGGAGCATCACATCTCGCGTGCACTTTGATCGCTTCGGCTCGAGCTGGTTCTGCCACGCTTCGATCGTTAACGATCATCGAAAATGTCGTTTTAAATGCATATCTTTTGGTTTTTATGTTTTATTGTGGTTTGTTTGTTTGTTTATTGTACTTCGACAACAACCTGTTGCGTCACAAAGTTTGTTTATCTGTTCAAGGATGGCCTATATTTGATCACGAAACCGTTCAGGTAGTTGCACTTTGAGGAAAGAAAATTCGGTTCGTTTTTTATCGTCGAAAGCTTGTCGTCTGTCACATTATTAATCTCTGTTTTGGGATTATTTAAGGTGTTCATCATCAAAGTAAACGCGTTAGGTCTTTTAAATGTTGTTTTGAAGTGTTTCAGCAAGTTTTATTGAAAGTTTGTCGTTGTGAACTGAAGGAATGGATGAGTCCGCTCGGTCTCTCGGGAGACGGCAGCAGAGCTCGCGCTGGTTAGATAATGGTTGCTAGGCATTTGTGTTCCGTCTCTTTTCCGCCCCTCCTCGGTGAGGCAGAAACTTCAGGAGAGCCGGAGGTAAACGTGGCAAATTCACTCGCCACATTTTGTGCATCATCCTCCGTGTCTTTTATGGTTTTAATATGCTTTTTGAGGTAGTTATGCAGTCAAAAAGTAACCTAGTTATTAGTATTTAAAGGGATAGTTCACCCAAAATTAATTCTGTCATCTTTTACTCACTTTACCTGAATAAATTTCTTAGTTCTGCTGAACACAAAAGAAGATATTTTGAAGAATGTTTGTTTAAAAAAAACATTTTTGGGTGAACTGTCCCTTTAAGCAAGGCCTCTGGTATCCATAGTCATGATAAAATACACTACAACAGCAAGATTTGTGTGTGATATTTTGCTGGATCACTATAAAGTGATGGATAAAATTGGCTATTGGCTTGTACATCCATGAACATATGAATGACCTTGCAAAGTCATATTTACAAGTGGGAAACTCAGATCGACACTTTGCAGAAATGCTAACCTTTAATATAAATAATATCAGATAATGTATCTGTAATTTATATACAGAGATCAGTGAGTGGAAGCAAGTCTGTAGCAAATAATGTCTACCACTCAACTTTGCTTCACATTTAGTTGTCACACCATGGATAAATAAGTTATAGAAATTAATATTTTCTATAATTTTGAATTTAGATGTAGTTAAATGAAGCCAAAGCATCAAGCTTTTGAGTGTCACCAAGTAACGGGCAAACAAAAAGACGGTCTGGAACAGTGTGACACGGAGCAACGGAGACTTCTATAATCACTTGGCTCCGGCTCCACTCCAGGTTTTCCATTTTGCACTCCAGTGAAGCTGACTTCCAAAACACCCATTCCATGCTCCGCTTCCACTTCACGCCACTTACATACCCTGGTCTGGAGTGGATTGGTACAAATAATAAAAAGTCCCATTACTGCTCAACCAATCACATTAGACGACCGAAACTAGTTTTGGGGGGGTCGTGGCAAATAAAGATGTTTTCCTTTGCCTCTTTGGCCTTCTTTTAAAGGAAGGGAGGAGAGGACGGATCCGGATCAGCAGTTCACATTCCATTACGAAATTCAACACTGTAGACGAGCAGAGTCAAGAGCTGCAGCAGTGCACTATCACTACACAGACATCATGTCTTCTCTCCATCTCTAAATATAAGATCTTATGTGACCCCTTAAAATAAAAGCCCCACCTGATGTATTTAGCTGGACCATAAAGATGACAGAAAGCACATTTTCTGTGCTTTTCCCTCAAAATAATGATGTTAAAGTTTGGCAGAGAACGGTCATGTTATGAATAGGACCATACGAAGGCCTTGCAGCCAGTCTTAAAGGATCAGCTTGATGATGTTGTGGCTAAAGGAGGAGGATGTTTCCATGTAGTTTTGTTTGTTTCCTCTTTGGCTAAGGCTAATAGGAAAGTTTGCACTCATATTTTGCCTCTTTTTATTTTTAGAGATGCATTCTAGAGTTTCTGAAATATGCATTTGCACTTTTTTTGTTCTCTGAGCTATGCTAATGGTGTTTATGAGGAGTTTTCTTACCGTTTTCACATGCAGGATCTAGTGAATGAGATCTCAGAGGAAACAGATTGATGTTAAGCTTTTAGGGAAGTTTTCAGATTCAGTTTTAGTCAGGGCCGTAACCACCATAGACATTGAGGGGGACAAGTCCACCCCCAATAATTAAAAATGCAAACTACTCAATGTTTTTATGAAATTTTGCCGTTTTGGATTGAAAACATGCTATTAATTGATTAATATGATATGATTCGTGTAATACATAACTGAATGTGACGAGACACGAAAAGTTTAGCTTTTTTAACATATTAGACATAAAAAAATTTTTTTATTTGCAAATAGTTTAAATTGATAACTTAACAATAGAATACTTATTTCTTTTTTGTTATTCCCTTAAATCCATTTTAATCTTTTAATTATTTAATTCCTTTTAATTAGAGCAGTCAAAAGTACTGACTTCAGTACCAAGTCGGTACTGAAATTTAAAAAATGTGACACTTTGAGCGCTGTTGAGCAGAACACCTCTGATTGGTCATTGTGTTCACGCGCTCATCAGATATGTCAGCGATTGTCTACAATGATCAACGCACAGAAGTTTTTGTATTTGAAAGCGTCACATTTTTAAAATTTCAGTACCGACTTGGTACTTTTGACATCTCTACTTTTAATAATAAAATTACCCAATAAAAATGTTTAATGTTCAAGACATGGTTACGTGTCCCAGTGAATAGAATTCCATGCATAATATCCCAGTCAGTGTGAATTTCTATCCTTAATTGTTTCATTGTTTATGCATTCACAAATGCTTGAAAATCTGGTGTCCAGTCCGTTTTGGGATTTTTCTGGGGATAATTAAAAGTATATCCCCCTCCCTCGGGTCTCAGTGAGTGTCCTGGGTATTGACATTATCTAAATTCATTATAGTAATTCCCATGATACCTACACAGCAGGCCTAGTTGTGGCTGCCAAACGATAAACACTTTACAGCACTGCTTTGCATCAATGACCTCCTCAGATTTACATTTCATTTGATTTGATTTTCTATCTTCGATAGTTAGACCATTCTACCTGGAATGCTTTGTAAATAATTGATCTCGGATTCAATTTGCGTAAAGTGGATTTGAAACATCACATCTTGTTATACCTTTTATAGCTGGTAACATTAGGCAGATGTACCTGGTTAATGCATATACATCTATTCATTCAAAATGTTTTGCTGCACATCTTATTGGATTTATTGGTTATTAATACTATTGAAGTCAAAATGAGGCCTTACACGTGTGCATTAGGGGACCTGTGTGGTGGTGGTCCTGTTATCCTGATGGAGAGGGACCTGCTTTTGGCCTTGGGGCAGGATGGGTTGGCCCTTTTGGCTCCCAGGCTATATATATCCTGCCTTTTTTAGATAAGATTATATTCCATCCTTCTGTGGGGCGTGTAGCAGAGGCAGGGACACAGCAGGAGAACGACTCGGATGGAGTGAGAGATGGAGGAAAATGAGCCCTAAGGTGTAGGCCTATTTGTAGTTTTCCCCCCGCAAATTAGGTGTTTATCCATAAATATTAGGATGTTGTTGTATAAGTATACACACTTAGCATCACACAAAAGAACTAGATATTCAAATAGACAAACTCGTTCAAGAATGGCGGCAATTAGTTGATGTTGCAGAGTTTTAAGTGTTTGTTGATGGTATTAGCACACAGATTAGCTTGGGTTTTATTAAAACGAGTGGCTTATTTTAGAGTGACACGGGCATGCTTCTGTCTGGATGTCCTTACAAGAATAGTTTTGGGTGCTGACACTTCAGCTCCAGCTATATTTGTGGTTGTCCTGATTGAAGTCCCTCACTGCCTATAGTTTATTAATGCAGTCAGAAAAATGCAGACATTTCCTGAATGCTGCTCTGCCTCCTTCTCACCGTGGCTCATTATCGTTAGATGTGTCATATATGGGATTGAAGGCTTAACCTCAAAAATTCAACCAATCCTCTCTGTGATTGCAGGAGATTGCTGTCATGGCCCACACAGGCAGCACTTATCTTTGGCTGTGAAAACATGAAAAACATGTTTATTTCAGTAACAGTGAAGCTGCTGGAAAAGTAGCAGTTGCAATAGATATAGTTCAAAACAACAGTTCAGATTGATTCAATTTGAGCTTCAATTCAAATTGTGACAAACTAATTCAAAATGACGTGATCTACTTTTGCAAAGACAAGCATGACTATTAAGAAGTTGTAATATTCTTTTTTTCCTTATTGTGACTCTTGCAGAACTTAGTCCTTGGGGAGTTGATTGGATTTTTGGATGCTTGTGGTTTGCTATTGGTCGATCTCATGTGAGTGACAGGTTTCTCCGCCCTCACGCCAGTAAACATATCATCAGAGAAGAGATTTTTTTTGATTAAAGATTATGAGGCACATGAATAAAAAAAAAAAAGACGTGCACAGAAAAATTATTTATTATAAATACTGCAATATTCCATTAAAAAAAAAAATTGCCAATTTGATTTCATGATAACTTTAAAACCCTCAATATAGTAGACACATAGCAATCAGAACACACTATTTCTACCATTGTGACATTGAGTTTTACTAAGACAGAACATCATTGGAACTGCATATCAATTTGATCTTTAAGTCTAATGTTAATTTAGTTTTATTGTTTTTATTTTCTGCACTCAAAAAAATGAATTGTTGGATTTACTTAAAGTAGCATCAAGTGGTATATTGTATATTTAAATACACACACATACATGTATATATTTAAGAAATATATACATAAATAAATATATTTATATATAATTTATATTGTATATAAATATAAATATTTATTTATACATGCATATATTTCTTAAATATATACATGTATGTGTGTGTATTTTATATACATAATAATTATACACAGAACACACAGATATATTACGTAAACACAGACTTTTATTTTGGACACGATTAATCGCGATTAATCGTTGTGCAGCCCTATATTTATATGTGCAGTTTACTTAATAATGTTGTTTATTACGTAAGGTGAACACATTTATTGACTTAATTTACCGTATTAAATTAACTATTTGCTCTACAAAATGCACTAAAAAAAAAATAACTTGTTGAACAAACTTAATTTAATTGAGGCGCCACTCTTAATGGCATAAATGGTAACCACAAAATTCAAAAACGTTACAGAAACTCCTCTAAATGTCCAACACAATTGAACATTAAACACTAACATAAACAAACAACATCTTTCCCTTTACTGAAAAACACATAAAATAACACTTTAATCTAACTAACTAAATTTACTCTATTTACTCTAATGCAGTCCCTTGCAAAGCATGCTGGGAACTATGAATCCACTGCCCAGTCAGTTATGTAAACATTAATTTGTGCGTTTCACTCAGCAATGTTAAGCTGACTGAACAAACACTAATTAAGACAATACTCATTTTAGTAGAAACAACTCAGTTTAATTAAGTTCATGTAGTTACATGAGTAATGTGAACAAGGATGGTTTGAGTGAAACTAACAACAGTGAAAGTAAATTTTTTCAATGTGTTGGTTAATTTGAAAAAATGTCATTCAAGTGACTGATTGCCATGCTTTTAAAGTCTGTAGCTTTAGAATTGTGGAGAATCTTTCATCAGAGCACTGACCCAATCATTTGCCGTGTTTACCAGTCATCGGGCTAATGGGCCATCAGGCTGAATGCATCTTTTTGTTTTTTGACGACGCCTCACAAACACCGAAGCTCTGTTATTGCAGCCCGTCTTATCACCTTTCCCCGCTTCTCCCCCGAGCCGCTCCAACCAGCAAATAATGTTGGTATTTGCTAAGAGTTCAAAGTCTAACCCAACGGCTATCACCGATGTGAAAGAATGCCACAATGGAGAACAGGAGGGAGAAAGGGAGGCAGGGAAAATGGAGCTCCAGCAAGCTGAGAAGAGGAGATGAGAGGAAAGACAGGAAGTGAAACTTGCCTCTTCTTTGAGGTGGAGGGGAAAGAGATGAAGGAAGTGTTCGAACAATAGCGAGTTAGCTGCACGAATGTTTTCCCTCTCTGAGATTCAGACAGCTTTATGAACACATAGTGATTTTGACTCCACCGTCCCTGTTTTTGCAGCCGTTTTATTCTCCACATTGTCTTGTTTCCTCAAGATAAGTGTTTAAACTGAAGTCATAATGATTTATCATTATTTTTTATTCATAATCTTTTATCAAAATAACTTCCCCTCCCTTTTGCAGCGACATGTCTTCTCTGATGATGTGTTTACTGGCATGGGGGTGGGGTAACCTGTGACTCACATAAGCTCCACCAATAGCAACCATCCAATCAATTCCCAATGGGCAAAATCATGTCCCGCCCTACATTTTGTCTTTTTCCCTCATTCAAGAAGCCGTTTCACTCAGATATATACGTCACAGTAGGAAAAGAAAAGACCACAACTTCTGTTTCATGCAAAATTTAAACGCTATTGTAGAGTGGGCCGACTGATGTACGGCTCTTTTTCTGTCTCAGCTCTCGTTTGCTCTCTCAAGCCTGAAGCTCGCTCTCTCTCCCTCCCTGCCTGCTTCTCTCTTGCTGACTAAACAGTTTTGTCAGCTGGCAGTTGCTCGCAGGATTTGCGATAGCTTCTGGAGGCTGGGACGAGGGGGAGGGGTGGTACTCACAGGCAGCACTTGTTGCTTAGTGGAGCTGGCCGAGAGAAAAAGAAAAGGAGGGAGGGAAGAAAGGGTGGAACAGACAAGACGAGGGTGGTTGCAGAAAGGAAAAAAGAGGCCAGCAGCATCGCACAACC
Source organism: Anabarilius grahami (assembly GCA_003731715.1). Lineage (NCBI taxonomy): Eukaryota > Metazoa > Chordata > Actinopteri > Cypriniformes > Xenocyprididae > Anabarilius > Anabarilius grahami. The sequence goes on from RJVU01068486.1 coordinate 4,709,035, forward strand.
AGTTTCTGTCTGATTACGTGTGAGGGAGATAGAGCGCAAATGACACACTGCACTAATGTGTCATCTTGAGTTGGGGTTGGGACGCCTTGTGACCCAAAAAGGGTATTTTGTTGCAGCTTACCAATGGGTGGCGCAACGCATATTCTGCATCTGACACGTTTGAGGACATGCAGACAGGCCTTTGTGTAAACAGCGCAAATCTGGTCGTCTTATGTCAGGTGAAAGCCAAGAGGTTGCTGTTTGCTCCCGTCTGCTCAGCTGGTCTGCCACCTTGCCACTCGACAGACAACAAATATAGCCCGCAAGGATGAGCTGCCCTAATGACACCTTACCTGGCAGCCACAGTGCATGCTGGGAAAAGATGTAATCCTGAGATGCAGCTCGACAAACATGACGTTGACCACAGATCTGTTGGTGACGTTTATGGTCTTTGTTGTCTTTTTAAAATTGTTTTGTTTAACTAGTCAACTTAAAAACGTAACTGCAATATGATTCAAGTAACATTCTCTTTATTAACCATCTGGTTAAAAAAAGTTATATTCCAAGTGCACCACACCTGAAGTGATGGAATAAATTAAAATAAATGACTTATTTGTTAAATATCTTTGCAGTAGTGTTGTCAAAAGTATTTACTTTGATACCAAGTCGGTACTAAAATTTAAAAAATGTGCTTATAAAAATAAAGCGCTCTTTGAAGAACGTCATTGATGTCTATTTACAACATGTTTTTGAAGCGTTGATCATTGTAGCCAATCACAGACATATCTGATTAGCGCGTGAACACAGTGGCCAATCAGAGGTGTTTACGAATCTGCTCAACAGCGCTCAAAGCGTCACATTTTTTAAATTCCAGTACCGGCTTGGTAGCGAAGTACCACTACTTTGCAGAAAATATGCTTAAAATATGAAGGCAAATGTACAAACGCATCTTAACTTATCTCCTATATACTCAAAAAATAATATAAAATTAAAAAAATGCAAAATATTTGTAAGCCAAAAAGTAATAGCAATAAATAACACCGGTAATAGGCTATTATTAAGAGCAAATTGTTATTAAGAGAAAATTGTTTGCAAAATAAGAAAATAACAGCACCTTTCAGCCTGCCACCATCATGCAAACATGAAATATCAAACATACAGTAGTAGTTCTTTAAAGGTTTTTGCATTCCATTACACTATTTTTCCTATTGTTTTTATGTTTGTTGGACGTGTTTGGCTGTTTGCTTTTTTTATTTCACTGCCTGCGTCTTTTTTTTTTTTTTCAACACAACAACGCATTTCTGAGTGAACAGCCGCTTAAGACTAGCAATGTATTCTACGTTCATAGAGCGTCACACGAGAGTGGTTAATCAGGTGCGCCATCATGTGGTCACATCATTTTCTTGTCTCAAGGGTTATCATTGCTGTATTGTCAACGTGTCTAGTTGTAAAGTTTGCTAACATTTTTATTCAAAAACGCGATTTCTTGATTTAAAAATAATAAAATTGAGGTAAAACATTAAATTCGAATTAATCGGAAAAAAAATTGAAAAATCGGCCCTACTGTATACTGTGCAAGATACAAATTTGGTGTGATTATCTTTAAGACATTTTGTTTACTAAATAAATAAATTGGCTTGTAGATTGTCTTTGTACTAAAGTAAGATTTGAATATATTATATGGTTTAAAATACGGTAAAAATTATTTTATTGAAATACTAGCAACCGCATCGCATCCCACTAAGAGCCACTTTGAATGCCTTAGCAATATCATAGCAATGCCCTGGCACTAGGAAGGCGAGTTTTGTGTGTGCCCCACTCACATTTTCTTTTAGGTTCTTTTAGCATGTTTACTAAAGTGCAGTTCCATTGAAATGTTGAGTGTTGAGTGTGCTTTGTTTTCAGTCCACCCCTGGTTCTTATTTGAAGTCGCTCCATGTTGAATTCAATAATCAAGCTTTCCTGTAGCTGTTCATGCTGTGGAAACAGATAATTCAAGTGCATAACAACATTCCCATTCACCCTCTTTTTCAAAACTGAACCATACACATACCCATCCACATCCACACACACACACACACACACACACACACACACACAATGTCCTGCCATCTCCTCTCATGAGCTGAAAAGGTACTGTTGTTTGTTCTGCAAACACAGGACACACCTCGTATCCACAGAGACCGGAGCTCATGCCCCTAGTCCTACTGCACCTCAGGCTCGTAAAGAAGTCAACCACACACCTTCTTGCAACCTCTTGTGCAAACACACGGGCCTCCACCTGAGAGCATCCCTTTGCACAGCTGCTAAGAGTGTAGGGGGGATGGGGTGGATGAGATTACTGGACTGGCCTTGGGACGGAGGCGGAGACACTGGGAGTGAGTGAAGGCAAGGAGGGGAGGAAGGAACTCGAGGCATTAAAACTCTACCAGCATTTCCGCTCGCACTTTCTTTAGTAAAAATGATCTTGCAAGTTTAGACAAAACAGTTGATCGTGTTTGACTTTTCGCATCTTTGTGATGTGATGACCGATTTCGCGCACGTCCAGAATCACCAGACATTTCCAGTCAGGACTAGGGCTAAACGATTAATTGCATTTGCGGTAAAAAGTGAAAGTAATCATGAAAGTAATCCATATGGCTCCAGAGGGTTAATAAAGGCCTTCTAAAGTGAAGTGATGCATTTTTGTAAGAAAAATATCCATAATTATAACTTTATAAACTGTAATCACTAGCTTTGCATTGTAATCACTGTAATCACTAGCTTTATGCATTGATCTGGATACATTTGAAAATGGCGTTTTCTTTTCAAAGTTTCTCTTCCACACGAAATATTGAAAAATGCTTAAATTATCTTACTGTGCATGCGTAAAACTTAATAAAAGCTCACTTAGATGATACCAAGAGACCAGACGTAATAAAGATTTCATGCTATTCTTCTGGCACAATAATTTTATTTGCAAAATATCCCACCAATAATTGGTGCGCCCAGGTCGCATTCAATTGCTATGCCATTTATGGTATAAAACGCAATCACCCTCATGTTTTGTTGCAGGACAGCAATTGCGACTTACAGTCATTTGAAGGAATGTAATATGAAGATTGTACAAAGTAACATTTAAAGGATTGGTTCACTTTCAAATGAAAATTAGCCCAAGCTGTACTCACCCTCAAGCCATCCTAGGTATATGTGACTTTCTTCTTTCTGATGAACACAACCGGAGTTATATTAATAAATATCCTGACGCATCCGAGCTTATAAATATTTATTAATATTTCTTTGATTGTGTTCATCAGAAAGAAGAAAGTCATATACACCTAGGATGGCTTGAGGGTGAGTAAAGCTTGGGCTAATTCTCATTTGAAAGTGAACTAATCCTTTGAGACCAAAGACTAGAGATGCAAAGGGGTGGAAAATTTCTGGTAAATTTCTGGAAACTTTCCAGGATTTTTGGAGACTTTAGGGAAATTTACTGGAAATTTTCCGCCCCTTTGCGTCCCTACCAAAGACCGAAGATCAAAACGTACAGAAAAACATGCATTTTTAAATGTATCCGGATTAGTGTAGACATAGCCTAAGATGCACGACAGTTATACCATGCAAGCATCAATGCTGAAGAAGTCTTCCTGAAAGCCACACCCGGTCCACTCATAAAATCTTAAAACCTTGAAAGAGTCATCACACCAGGAGAATAACACTCCTCGATGACCGGTCAGCCATTTCGAAATAACACCAGGCCACGCTCCTTCTGTTTAGGGACATCAGCATTAGAAAAGATAGCAAATGCTGATATGCCGGCTACTGTTTCCAAAATAAATGCGTCTTTGGGATGGAGCCGGCTGAAGTGATGTGAGAGGGGGTTGGGTTAGAGAGGTCTAGGGCTCTAAAGTGAGCGCTCAAGCCCAATTTTGGGCTGCAAATTCGAATGGCCAGGTAAAAAGGTAGAGGTGTGTCTGCCCCACTGGTCTGGGGTTAATGGTACACCGTCTAGCTCCCATGGGAAACAAGGAGTCAATGGGGCAGGCTCTGCTGACGTGCCCCTGAGGAGACGGCACAAAAGACAGCGAGCAGGGTTCTTTCTTCTCCTGAAACCTGGCCTTTCCCATCAGGGGCTATGTACACAATGAGCAGACAGAAACGCTGCCCTCCTTCAACACCTACTTCACAGCAAGCCAACACGCACGGATATTTCTGAGGGACCCACCCAGATGACATGTGGAAAACCATGAAGTCAAATAAATAATGTAAAAGTCTCAATCTATTTGGATGAATCTCATTGCTGTTACATATATAATACAATTATATGGCTCAGATATTTCTTGACAGTTTTTTTTGTGAGATTCACCCACTAATGGCATTAATATTTTTTCCTGTACAATAGCTGGTTGGATTTCTCTGTGTGGTTCAAAACAACTGCTTGTTCAAATGCTATAATCCAACCTGTCTGTGCCTGTCAATGAGATTATAAGAGGGGATGAACGGTAACTGCCGCATTTCAAAACATCTCCATCGGAGTTAGTCATCAGAAATGCTTTGGATACCTCTACTTCCTTCGTCTAGTTTCTATCCATCCACAGCATCCCACAAAGTATGTCTGTCCAAGAAGTGTTATCATTAACCAGGGAGTTAGAACTCTACTCGTGAACTTTGTTACCAAGTGGTTGGGAAAAGTAGAGCAGAGGCAATAATAAACTTAATCAAAGAGCAGAGAAGATAACCAGGCTGTTGATTGGCTTATGAGAAGACCAGATCAAGGGTCTGTCTGAAAGTACAGCCTTGACAAAATGCATGTTGCATGACAGAGCTCCGACAAAATGGCTGCTTCGCTCATCCTTGTGGGTTACGGTTACTGCTAGCCTATATTTTGTAGTTTGTGAATTTTATAAAACTTTTGAAGCTCATGCAGATATTTGCAGGCATGTGAAGGGTCATAATATGTCAGCACATGACTTTTAAAAACTTTCAACATCCTCATTTGGTGTATGATGTGCAAAATGTCTGTTTTGTCTCCATCAGAGTTGCATAACATGTCATAAAGTGGGTAATGCCCTGTAATGTCTTCTCTTAGATTGCACTAATTTCATTCTGCCATAATCTTTGAACAGGGTCAGTGGGTAGCCGATAAGTTATAAAGTATTTTTACAAAGAAATTCAGGGCCTGCATTGTTTTTGACTTTTAGAGACCACTATAGATTGTTCCCATATTTCAGGTGTTGATTCATTTAAATCTTTGCCTGATGATGTCAGGATTGGTCACTTTCGAGCTGCATGTCTGTGTTTGTAATTCAACTGCCTGTTTCATGGCTTGCTAAGGAAATGGCCTATCCCACAAGGCTGTGTGTGAGTCTGTTAAACCTCTGCTGAACAGGAAATGGTGGATACTGGATGTTACTGTTATGATAACTATTGTGCTACATTAAGGGAATTGTTCATCAGAACTAGTAAAATAAATGGTTTCAGTATGGTTTCATGTAAAGCCCTCATTTGGCCAGGGAAAAGCAGACCAGAGAAGTTCTAGTCTGTTCTGCTAATCTGGCTCTTTTGTAAGTGGTAAACATTAAATACCTAATCAGGTTGTGCTCTAAGAACCTCTCGCCAAGGAAAAAAAAGTGTTTAAAGCTCTCCAAAATCAGTGGAGGAAACCAGAACTTTTTCCATTGTTGAACCATGTGACCGTTTTGCTAAGCCTTGCTTGCCTTTGTTTGAAACTTGTAATTGTCCCTTCCTGCATGTTTTAACCCTTTTATCCTTTTAGGACCTCACGATGTTGAGGGTTGTCACCCACCCACCAATCTGTACCCACTCTGGTGCCGCCTTACATCTGATGGGACTCTCTTTATCAATGTGTGGGTAAACATTAAGGGGGCCTATAGAGATGGAAATGAGGCCTTTGCGGCCCTGCAGCCGAAATGCTAGTGCCCTAACGCCTCTACAGACTGTCATGGAATTACAAAAGAGATTGGTCTGTAATGACCAGCCGCCCTTTGACTGCTACACTCAGGGCTTGTGCACTTTCTTTCATTTCTGTACCAGCTGATGTCATTCAGATTCGTCATTTGAAGGTAGTTTCAAGCTAATTGACACTTAAAGAACAACACAAGCATGAATAACATGTTGTGATGTCCAGTGGATAACATTGTATATTTGTGCACCCTACTCCCAAATTTAGTCTTTTGAGATTTAAATAATGTTTCAAATAGACTAAACTTATTAGTATAGAAGGTGACACAGCATACTTTTTTTTTTTTCTTTTTTTTTTGAAAGTGACACTTTATAAGGACTCTTTATGCACAATTAAGAAACATAATCGTTACATAGAAGGGTTGGAACTCTAAATAACTAGGGGTGTAACGATACGCTCAGGTCACGATACGGTACGTATCTCGATACTGAGTTCACGATACGATACGTATCACAATATTTTGAAAAAAATGAAACTTAAATTCAAATAAGATTTATTTAAAAAACATTAACAAATTTCAATAATTTTCCTTGTTGTACATACAAGATCACATTACAAGGTTAAATAAAAACCTCCTGTATTCAAATTAACAGCTGAATAGGTCTGTCTGTCACTGAAAAAAAAGTTAAATTTAACATGAACTTAGAATTAAGAATCCTAAGGGACCGTTCACATATCGCGTCTAAAAACGCATGGAAGGCGCGGCCGCACCGCTTCTTATTTCCAAAGCGCATGCGCTCCCGTGGCATCGATTGTTGCTATGCAACCATTTTCTGCGCTCTCCAAGAGGAGTACGCAGTTTTAGCAAAGGATAAACTGATTTCTAGCCCTTGCATTAGCTTTACTACTAGATATATTCATGGAGATAAGATTTAAAAACCACCCTGTACAGCTATGATCAACTGTTCGGCTGAGATTTTGATGTTTTGTTACGGAAAGGCCATAGCTGATCGGTTGGTTCTTGTCACATGACCTGCGGTGCGCTTGCGGCATTCTGAAAAGTTGAGAATTTTTCATCTCGATGCACCTGGAAAACACACCACATGCGCGTTGCGACCGCGTCGCTTCCATTATGAGCGCGCCTGCCGCACGGCTAAATTTGAAATAACTGAGTTGCACGCGGAAAAGACGCAATATGTGAACGGCCCCTAAGACATCGCAAGCATCTTTTGCTTTTCTGTGAGCACAGCTGTTGCTGTGGCACTGCGGTGAGAGAAAGCCACGACTTTTCTCACGCGACCAAGCAAGAGACTGACGCGAGAAACGTTTAAACCTGCTCGCAAGATTCAATGTGTGCGCGAAACACTTACTGAACTAAAGAGCTGATTGAGACACACCCTTATATGCGGTGACAACCCGGCTTCTCTCACTGCCACCTCCGTGTTGCAAAGTAGGTCACGTCGGCAGCTCAACCAATAAGATTAGACTGCCGTCATATCGTAAAAGTATCGACATCACTCTACGATACATAGCGTAACATTTTTGCATCGCGAAATATCATACTGCGATAAATCGTTACACCCCTATAAATAACACATGATATTTTATTTCCACCAGCATTACGGACATGGCGGTTCTGAAAACTACTTTGACCTTTAAAACGTGATGTCCAATAAGGCTGCAAATATTTAAATTTGAATTTGTGATGGAGATCCAATATAGGGGCTGTTTACACGACACCGTTTTCACCTAAAAACGGAAAACTTTTTATGCGTTTTGGCCGTTCATTTACACGACAACGGCGTTTTGGTGGTCTGAAAACGCAAACTTTTGAAAATGGGTTTCAAAGTTGAAGTTTTTGAAAACTATACCGTTATCATCTCCGTGTAAACTACAAAAACATAAATCTGTGAAAATGGTGATGGCATGCACATGCATATTACGTGTTTAGTCTATCCACCTTTTTTTTTTCAACGTGGAAATAAGGTGTTTTCTGTGAATGTGCGAGACTTTTGATTTATTAGCCGCTCTAGGGAAATAACGAGAAGAATATCAAAGTGCAGTAAACTATAAAAAATAAGGTGGATAGACATGCTCAAGGCAAGTAAAGAATGCGTGCATAGTCTTTCTTTACAAAGTGACATCGCCAACTACTTGTCTGGCATGAGTAATACAGCGTTTTTAGTCATTTTCGTGGATCCATGTGACTGGGGATAGTTTTGATAACGTTGTCATCTATACAGAGAAAAAAACGTTCTGTTTTTAGTACATCATTGTCGTGTAAATGTATCCATGGACAGAAATGAACTCTTCAAAAAGATTTTTGATTCTTTGGGTAGAAGCTTAGTTGACCCTTTTTCTCGTGTGAAATGACATTTGGAAATTGCAAATAAATGCGTCAAATTTGAGAATTAAATTTTCTTGCATAAAATTCCCACTTTTGGCTTGTTCTTTGTGGACTGCCTCTGCAGCCTTTTGTAGGATGGTCAGCCTGATGCTAACCACCAAGCTTTAACGCTTTCAGCCTGCAAATTCTCCTCTGAAGTTCCAGTGCCTCCACCCCCCCACTCTAGATGAATCGCTCCCTTGTAGGAGCGTGTCCTCAGGCAGCCGCCTATGTAGAGAGAGCCCTGCACAGCAACTCTGGAGCGGTACGAAAGGGAAAAAAACAATGTGACTTTTTTTTCAGGC
>RJVU01068486.1:4722781-4779864 GCA_003731715.1 Anabarilius grahami
TGTTTAATAGAAACAAAGCAAACAAGCCGGGAGTGAGCAGTTAACTTAGTGCTGTCTTTCAAGCAGCAAACGCGCAAACTGGCCTTTCCCGTTTGTCCAGATTCTCACCTCTCTCTTTCTCTGCACCACATTGCCGCCTTCTCTCATTCATCCGTTTTTTGCCCCCTTCTTTCAAACATCTCTTTTAAACTCTACACCTTCCTGTTTTTGCACAAGCCCCATCTCCTTTTTTTCTTTCACTGTTTTTTATCTTCGCCTCTCGCTATTGAAACTGATATTGAGGGGTGATGTGCTAGGCAGAATGCAGCACTATCTCAGCGCGCCAACTGCTCTCAAACACGTCGGTTCCTGCACTTGTCCGTGCCTGTCATCCAGCCCTGAAACAGAGCAGTAGCATTCTTTCTCTCTCTCTCTCTCTCTCTCTCTCTCTCTCTCTCACACACTCACACACTCTCTCTCACACACACACACACACACACACACACTGAAATGCTCATGCTCACACATGGAGGCGGAGGTAATCACATAGAGTGCATACACAAACAGGTTTAACCCAAAAATGGATGTAGCCTATACCTGTGCTCATTAAACATATATTTAGCCTGGGAGTGACAGCGATATAAGTCACATTACTTAAAGGGATAGTTCACCCAAAAATGATTTTCTCACCCATGATTTACTCACCCACAAGTCATCCTAGATGTGTATGATTATCTTCTTTCAGACGAACACAATCAGAGTTAAAAAATAAATTAAAAATAAATTTAAAGCTTCCAAGATTTATAATGGTAGTGAATGGGGATCAAGATTTTGAAGTCCAGAAAAGTTAATCTATCCACCATAAAAGATATCCACAGGGAGTTAATAAAAGCCTTTTGAAGCAAAGCGAAGGGTTTTCGTAAGAAAAATATCCATATTTAAAATGGTATAAACTAAAATAACTAGCTTCTGGCAGACGGAATATGGATAATTATATNGCTATTACTGGTGCTCATACTTAAGGTTAGAGATTTGAACAAACCCATAACCATAGCATTAAACTCAGTGGCATAACTTCTGCACTGTTTGTGCTACAGTAATGAATGGGAGTGACAGCGATATAAGTCACATTACTTAAAGGGATAGTTCACCCAAAAATGATTTTCTCACCCATGATTTACTCACCCACAAGTCATCCTAGATGTGTATGATTATCTTCTTTCAGACGAACACAATCAGAGTTAAAAAATTTAAAATTTATAATGGTAGTGAATGGGGATCAAGATTTTGAAGTCCAGAAAAGTTAATCTATCCACCATAAAAGATATCCACAGGGAGTTAATAAAAGCCTTTTGAAGCAAAGCGAAGGGTTTTCGTAAGAAAAATATCCATATTTAAAATGGTATAAACTAAAATAACTAGCTTCTGGCAGACGGAATATGGATAATTATATTAAATATGGATATTTTTCTTACAAAAACCCATTGCTTCACTTCTGAAGGCCTTTATTAACCCCATGAAGCCATGTGGTTATCTTTTATAATGGATAGATGCACTTTTTGGACTTCAAAATCATTATAAAGCTTAGAAGAGCTGGGATATTTATAATGTAACTCCGATTGTGTGCTTCTGAAAGAAGATAGTCATATACACCTAGGATGGCTTGAGGGTAACTGGGTGAACTATCCCTTTAAGGCTAAGTCACATGATTGTTTTGATGCATATCTAGGAATTTACACTACCATTCAGAAGTATGGGGTTGGTTAGATTTTTTTTATTTTTATTTTTTCGAAAAATGAGAGACTTTAAAAAAAACAAATGCTCACCAAGACAAAAAATGCTTGTTTTCTATTGCAATATACAATATATAAGATGTAATTTATTTCTGTGATCAATGCTGAATTTTCAGCATCATTACATTACTTTTTTTTTATCTTACAGCCCCAAACTGTAATGTATTTGGTTAAAGTGTAAGTTTATGCACATTTTCTATTATTTTATTTATCATTTATTATAAGATTGTCTTATAAACCACACTATGGAAGGACTTACTACACTGCTTATTGTTTTTTGTTTTTTTATTCCATATTAATGTTATCATAGTTTTTTTTATATTTTAAACATTACACTGGTAATGCATCAGGGATGCTGGCTGTGTAAAACTGATCTGGCCTGCTTATTTCCTCTCCTTTTATTTTCTCCTTTTCTTTTACTATTGTGTGATTCACACAATAACAGTTAATGAATACAGTCAGGATCCTGTCATCATAATCATCAGAGCAATGTAATATGGGAGAAGACACAGAGGCTGGGTGTGTTTCACAGGGGCAAAGCAAAAAAATCCATCTTCACACACGCACACGCGCACACACACAGGTTTGTTTTGCTATCTTAGTGGGGACTCTCCATAGGCGTAATGGTTTTTATACTGTACAAACTGTATATTCTATCCCCCTACACTACCCCTACCCCTAAACCTAACCATCACAGGAAACATTCTGCATTTTTACATTTTCAAAAAAAAAACATCATTTAGTATGTTTATTAATCCATTTCCCTCGTGGGGACCGCTGGCTGGGCCCCACAATGTAGGTGATCTCAGGTTTTTATTACATCGTGGGGCCATTTGGTCCCCACGNCACACACACACACACACACACACACACACTCACTGGTGTGGCTAAAGACCATAGCAACCTAAAATGTCTCCTCCACCCAGGCCATTATACCTGCCTCTTTGCCTCTCAATTAGGCAGTCTTACAAGCCACTAATCTGATAATCTCTGTCCTGTCTCTCTCATCCCATCCTCCATCTCTCTCACATCTCTCCTCTGACGACTCCTTCGCTTGTCTCTCCATCTTCTCTCCATCCCCCACCACCAAAGGCAAAGTTTCCTGTGAACTTTTTATGGTCATCTGTCTTCAGTCTGTGAAGTCTCTCTCTAATTTAAAGACACACACTCCATCACCCCTTCTGCACGTCTCCTCTCTTTTGAAAAGCTCCTGCACAAAGAGGATAAAGCTACGTAAGTCTCTCCTCCTCTTCATCTGTGCATCTCCGTATCCCTCCATCCTGTCTGCGGACAGCTAACAGACGTTAAACGGGCCAATCGCTGATTAGTGATGCAACAAATGATGCTGTACGACTCTTTACTGTGTTTATTAGTAGCAGACCCAGACTGAATTTGCACATTTTTTTTCTGCTGATTTTCACCTAAAATGTATCTAAACATTAGGTAATATCAAAATCATTAAAAAATAATTGTGACTTTAGAAAATATTAGTTCCAACAAATAAGTGATCTAGCCGGTTGGGATACTTTTTTTCTAGATTTATTTTTTTCTATTTATATTTTAACAGCTGCAAGTTAAAGGATTAGTTCACTTCATAATTAAAACATAATTCATACTTACTAACCCCCGCGTCATCCAAGATGTTTGTCTTTCTTCAGTCGAAAAGAAATTAAGGTTTTTGAGGAAAACATTCCAGGATTTTTCTCCATATAGTGGACTTCAATGGGGTTCAACGGGTTGAATGTCCAAATGTCAGTTTCAGTGCAGCTTCAAAGGGCTCTACACGATCCCAGATGAGGAATAAGGGTCTTATCTAAAAAACATTTATGTATTTTTTTAACCACAAATGCTCGTCTTGCATTGCTCTGTGATGCGCCACACGTGACGTAGGCGAAAGTACCGATCCAGTGTCCACAAAGCGAACGTGCAAAGACTAAGTCAAACGGCCTTTAATAAAAGGTAAAATAACTATGTTGGACGATTTTGGACGTTGGAGTTTTTCGCCCTACCGTGGTACTTCTGCCTACATCACGAGTGACCTTTCCAACGTGATTACGTAATGCGTGGCTCATCGCAGAGTAGTGCAAGAGGAGCATTTGTGGTAAAAAGTGTATAAATGTGTGTTTTTGTTTTTGTTTTTTTTTAGAAAACGACCAATCGTTTCGCTAGATAAGACCCTTATTTCTCGTCTGGGATCATGTAGAGCCCTTTGAAGCTGCATTAAAACTGTAATTTGGACCATCAACCCGTTGAACCTTGTTGAAGTCCACTATATGGAGAAGAATCCTGGAATGTTTTCCTCAAAAACCTTAATTTCTTTTCGACTTAAAGAAAGACAAACATCTTGGATGACATGGGGGTGAGTAAATTATCAGGAAATTTGAATTCCGAATTGAACCAATCCTTTAATTTCAAAATCACTGCAAGTAATAATAAGTGTAGTAATAAGTGCAGTCAATAAGTGAGTCAGATGTTGTTTCAGTAACTGCTCTGAATGATTTAGTGAGTTCAGTCAGTAAAGGATTTTAACAGAATGATTCAAGTTTCAGAGTTTGTGAGTCTTTTGAATGAATCATTACAAGAATCCCTTCATAAGAGTCTGTTGTTAGTGAAGTGAAATAGAAATGATACTCAAACATTTATAGCGATTGACAAATTTCTGCTGTGTATTGTTTTTACTGGTGTCCCCTAGGCCACAATATTTTATGAACAAACATTCAAGGGAACGGCACTTTCTTGATTCAAAGCAGCCTTTGGGGAGAGATTGAGTTAAATTGTACCATGACTGCAGGTCAAACTCCAGCCACTGAGATCGAGATTGTCTGTATGAACGGGGTGTTTCATAGCGCTATGATTCAACACAGCAAGTTTTGCAATGATTTTATTACTTTATAACAGATTTCAAGGTCAAAAGTCTGTGCCTCATCCCGAAAGAAAGTGTGTGTTTGTTGTGTGTTCATAGGCATGCATATTAAACTCCCTCTTTGTGGTCTCCCTGCAGTGTGAGCAGTGGTTGCTGACACGCGAGGTGCACTGCGGTCCCTCTTCAACCCCCCGAACGGCAGCAGAGTAATACAACCTCGTCTGAGGACGGGTAAATATACCTCACCGTCCGGTCCGAGCCGAGGCTGCCTGTCCGCGTGAGCATCCTCACTGTTTGCACATGCAGCATGGACGACTGGCCTGCTTATCAAGCCCTGCCCACAAGTTTCACCTTATCTCTTCTCTTTTTATTTCATCCTTTCATCCATGTCTATTCATCTTTGCTGTTTTACAGTCATAGCTATACTCATACTGTATAGTTTGCCACACGTTTTTACATCCTTGGCTCGCATACCTTTGCTCTATCATTCATCAAATTCAACTGTTGCGCTCTTTTGCAGTGTGCATGCGGTCCATTACTGGAAATACAGCGAAGCTAGCCATGTATGCAGGTTAATGGGCTATGGATCTTTTTTAAAATTGAGTTAGTTAAACAAAAAAGATGTGCGAATCTCCTATTTGTCAAGTTACAGTTTATTATTTTGCTTCATAAAAGCATAGAAACTCTTAAGCTTGAACTTTGTGATCTCCTTTCAGCTCATGAGACATCACATGCACTTCATATACACGCTAACGTCCTCTGCATGAAGCTGGGATCTATCAGCGCTGCGTTGTCTTGTTTGAAAACTCGGGCTGAAAACATGAGAGTTTTTGGTTCAGGTAGGCTGGTTACAGACATGACTAAGCATCAAGGTGCAGGAAGGAATCTGAAATATGTATTTGTGTAAATTGCAGTGAAGGAAAAAGAATTTGAAAAGATGTAAAGACAAAATACCAGACCAAAAATAGAAGTTGACTACAATTGTTATCAATTCAGACATTGATAAAGCTGTGCAACGTCAAAGATAAGGATAGAAACTGCCATTGTCTTAACACTTTACTTTACAATAAGGTCTCTTTTTTTTCAACATTATTTAACATTACTTAGCATTTATTAATCTTACTAAATATTAATATAAAGTTAAGTATCTAAATGTACACTAATGTTAAATGGTCAGTTCACCCAAAAATGACATTTTTCATGAATTACTCATGTCGTTCCACACCCTTAAGACCTTCGTTCATCTTCGGAACACAAATTAAGATATTTTTGATGAAATCCAAGAGGTTTTTTTTAAATTTTTTTTTTTATCCCCCATAGAAAGCAATGAAATTACCACATTCAAGGTCCTGAAAAGTAGTAAAGATATTGTTAAAATAGTCAACGTGTCTATACAACGTAAATAACGTAGGAGACTGACAGGGGAGAGACAAAATAATTGAATAATTGAATAATTTTGTTTTGTTTTTGCGCACAAAGTATTCTCGTCACTTCATAACATTAAGGTTGAACCACTGTAGTCACGTTCACTATTGTAACAATGTCTTTACTACTTTTCTGGACCTTAAATGTGTAATTACGTTGCTTTCTATGGGGGATAAAAAAAAAAAAAACACTCAGATTTCATCAAAAATATCTTGGTTCATCTACTGAACACAAATTAACGTCTTGTGGATGTGGAACGACACGAGGGTGAGTAATTTCAGAAATTTCATTTTTGTGTGAACTAACCCTTTTATTTATTGTATACGGTTGTAAATTTTATACTGTTGTTGATAATGTTGTTATAATTTAGTTTGTACATAATATATTAATTAATTTAGTTTATACCACTTATAATTTTTTTTAAAAATTTGTATTTTATTAGTTAGAAAGTCACATTAAGCAAGATTAATATATGCTGTAATAGCATTGATCGTTGTTATTTTATGTTAACTATTGCATTAACTAATGTTAACAAATTGAACCTTAAAGAGAAAAGATGTTTTGATTAGTTTTTTGCTGTAAATATAGCTTCAGTCCATTGTTCAGTCTAAATGAGAGTTGCTAGCTACATTTTTGCTGCTCGTTCTGAAGTGTTCTCAGGTAGCAGGGTCAAAGGTCAACATTCTCTTCTGTAAAACAGCTGTGTTATCTAGGTGAAAGTATGATGCTCCCAAAGACACATTCTTTTGTACAAAATGCAGCAAAAGTACAGAATTATACATAACAAGCAGCCTTTGACTGCCATTCATCTGGTCTCACGATTGTTGCTAACTGTTAGTTCGACTAAACCAAAGAAGTGTTATGCTCAAACTAACCTCTGACTCCAGTGATTCTGAGCGCTCCTATGAGTCATGGCCTATTGCTCAAGCCATGCTTTCGAGCGCCTGCAGTCCCCCAAGCTCAGACTTGTGGCGCATTTAAGTCGCAGAACAGGACCAAACAATTTATCACATACCGACAGGGCATGTAACAGTGATAACCAAATTCATTAGATGTCGCCAAGATAAAAGTTAACGCTCTCAAATCGACAAAAATAACTTTTCCTTCATAGTGTAATGCACTGTTTCATTTGAGTTTTTGGTAGGATATTGAGCTGGTGGTGACACATGGTTGCATGGTGGTTGGGCCTGAGGCGTCTTTGTGAGGTGAGGCAGTCTGTCATCCACCAAAAACCTGTTTGAGTGGCTGGCGGTCCAGAGATGAAAGAGATACCTAGATCTCACCATAAACAGTCACAGTTTAGCTTGTGGTAAATTTAATTAAAACAACTGAGATTTCCAGTGTTGGAGAATCATTTTCAGTATTAAAAAAAGACAGTCAATTTTTTTTTTCTTTTTTAATATTGAATAAAAAACCAGACCAGATAGATAAAAAAGCTAGATGAAGACATAAACTCTTCTGATGATGTTTGCTGGTAGGTCTTTTATAGTATGTTAGTGTGTGTGTTTGTGCTCAGCCACCCATTTTTATTTTTTTGCTTAGCATATCTGTTTCTGTTCTGCTCTTGGGGCATTGAACTGATTTTATAGAGGAAGTATTTAATAAGAGGTCTGTTTTTCTCACACTACTAGATTTAGACTGTTTTGGTCACATGTGATTAATTGTGGAATCATGATGGTTTAAATGTATTGTCTGGTACTTCTTTGGTTAGTCATGTTCAGTTTACTCTCTGTAACACCCTGTAACACTCTTACATGTCTGAAGAATGTCTGAATCCTTCTCTTACATGTCCTCCAAACAGCTCACTTTCAAGATGGAGACTTACCACAACCTACTGGCATGAAGCACACAAGACCCGAGGTGGCAATAACCGTAGAATTTCTGTCATTTACTGATTTTAATCTTATTAATCTGAATTGGAAACCTGGCGGCAAACGTGGGTACTAAAACATATCTAGAGATATGAATTTCCTTAGAAGTGTATCTATTATAAACATTGCTGTTGATCTTGATATTTCAACCCCAACAAATAGCTTCACTCGGATATACATCACAATAGGGAAGAAAAGACGGTTGCAGTTTCCATTTCATGCCGAATTTTACAGGACACATCTCAAATTTGCTTAATTAGAGCTTTTAATTGTCTTGGAAACTCACCATTCATGTGGATCAGTTTACAGGATTTGCCTGATTGCTCTAATTTTCATAGTGGATGGCCACACAATACACACTGATAAGGAGAAATTTTTGCTTCTGGACATTTCTTTTGACTTTGGACAGGGTTTACAAAGTCCCATTGTGTTTTGCCTCAAGCACAAAGCTAGTTCAGTTGGCCATTACATTAAGATAAGAGGCTTATTCCTGTTTGAGCCATCTAAGAAAGGGAGGCTACGTTCACACTGTCAGTTTTTAGGATTGACAACTGCATTTACTTACAGGTGTGAGTCTCGAAATGTCCTGTTCACACAGCAATATACAGTGGTGTCTCGAATACTGTCTGTATGAATGTGCAACAGGAGTCAAGCTCATATTGAGAACCAGCAGCGACATTGACCAAAGTAATATCAAAGATGGTGGCGTCCATAAGTCTTATCACTTTTGACCCGAGAGGAGTCCAAAACGCTCGAGTTAATTTGTCAAATCTTCATTAACTGACCGCAGCTTTTATATCGGTGTGATGAAGAGCGGAACATGTGAGTTGCGCATAGAAGACAAAACTGATGGGAGCAGCTCTGATGGAGAACAGTGACTGGATCTAAAACCTGAGATGACACACAGCTCATATCTCTATCGCTGTAAGTCACACATGAAAACCCAAAACACATGCTAGACAAGTGTTTGTGCAGCAAAGAGCGGCGCTCTCACACTGTAAAACGTGACAGAGAACTAGTTGTTCAGTCCGATTCCCTTCGCATAACGCAGGTATTGTGAGGTTGTGAGTCCTGAAAATTTTCGCTTATAGAATAAATAACTCAACTGTGTTTGAATGTAACTGTATTAAAGGATTAGTTCACTTCAGAATTAAAATTTCCTGATAATTTACTCACCTTTATGTCATCCAAGATGTTTATGTCTGTCGTTCTTCAGTTGAAAAGAAATTAATGTTTTTGAGGAAAACATTCTAGGATTTTTCTCCATATAGTGGACTTTACTGGGGTTCAACGGGCTGAAGGTCCAAATTGCCGTTTCAGTGCAGCTACAAAGGGCTCTACACGATCCCAGATGAGGAATAAGGGTCTTGTCTAGCAAAACGATCAGCCATTTTCTAAAAACAAACAAAAAAAAAAAAAACTTTTGAACCACAAATGCTCATCTTGCACTACTCTGTGATGCGCCATCCATTATGTAATCACATTGGAAAGTTAATGCGTGATAAGGCGGAAGTGCCGCGGTAGGGCGAAAAACTCCAATTTCAAAATCGCCCGACATCGTTTTTACCTTTTTTTTTTTGTAAAGGGTGTTTGACTTAGTCTTTGCACGTTCACTTTGTAGACACTGGATCGGTACTTTCGCCTACGTCACGCGTGACTTTTCCAACGTGATTACATAATGCGTGGAGCAGAGCAGTGCAAGACGAGGACCTTCAACCCATTGTACCGGAGTGAGAAATCCTGGATTTTTCTCAAAATGTTTTCCTCAAAAACCTTAATTTCTTTTCGACTGAAGAAAGAAAGACAGAAACATCTTGGATGACATTGGGGTGAGTAAATTATCAGGAAATTTTGAATTCTGAAGTGAACTAATCCTTTAAGGACTCAAATATAGGACTCCCAACTGAATTCAGTTGCTGTGCGAACTTGGCCGGAAAGAGCTTGTGTAATACTCAACACTCAACTCTAGGGTAAATGAAGTTCGAATGAGCTGGAGAGAGTGTGATTTACGTGAGTAAGAGAGGGAGTACTAGTAATATTCCTTCCCCTCTATCCTAGTTTGGCCCCAAACCAGCCCCTTTTCTCTTGGTCTTCTGTAAACATAGTGCTCTACTGATACCCTGTTCTTTGCCCTTAGAGAGTAAGAGAGACTTAACATGAAAAGTTCAAGCTGGCAGGCTGTACACGACTCCATAAACTGAAACGAGAGGTGTGCTCCAAATGTTGGTGACCGAATGAGCCGCCTTTGTCATCATCAGGAGTCAGTTTGTGTGAGAGGATTTGTGTAGCTCGGTCTGGCAAGTCAGGGCAGGATTCTGGCTCAAAAGGCCCTAGTTTGAGTCACTCAAACATATGATTGGTAAGAAGGATAGATGCGAGGTGGGAGAGAATGACTACTATGAAACTCTTCTTTTATACTAAGAGCTTTGGATGTTTAGTTTCCAGGTGTGTAGCTTCCTTCCTCTACCTCCTCATCTATCTGTGTTAACTAATACTTATTTCACACAAGAGAGTCTGCATTTCCTTTTGAGGAGTGTGATGTAAAGGAAGACAATGGAGGCTGTAATAAACAGCCAACATATGGTCACTGAATTTACTGCAGTCTCAACCCTTTCGCCTCATTGCAGACCTCTCTCCTATTTCTCAATTTAACCACAAAGTGCTTTTTTTGAGCAAACTAACCCCTTTTTCAACCTTCTTTCATTCAGGAAGAACTTTTATATCTTTTATCCTCTCCCTTTCTAAAAGAAATTCAATACCTCGTCCCAGCAGGTAACTTAGAACAGTGAACGGATGGGTCGCTCCATGCGATATCTGTTTGCTTTTGAAGTGCATGTGTCACTTTTGTCAGTTTGGCTCGGAGCTATTGTCTGACAGCCATCCTCGACATGCCCAACCCACCACGACTCTGTCATTTGCATCCCAGAAGCCAGGCCAATTACTTTAATAAGAGCTCCTACTGAATGTTGGCTAGAGGCATCTTAAAAGGAAGGAAAAGGAAGGTCTTGTAATGCCAAGGTTTTTGACTAAATTGCACCTTGGTGACTTGAGTTTTTGGCTAGAGATGGATGCCTTGGCTTTAGGCCCAAGTTTTAAGGTAAATTTAGATTAGGAATGCTTCTCCGATAAATAGTCAGATGCTATTTGTACTGTTTGGCAGTGTCATATGTGCATCCCGTGGTAAAGTAGAGGGAAGGACAAGCCGTTGACTAAATTTCAGTTGTCGAGCTGAAACCAACTTTTTGCTTGAGCTGATTGGCCAGGTGTGTAGCGTCACAAATGTGTTGGCCATAAATGATAAAGCAGTGGATCTTAAACTTTTTGACTAGGATGAAAGAGGAAAAGCAGTGAGGGACAGATGGAAGACAAAACAAGATGGAGAGAGACAGAGAGAGGGAACAGCAGAGGCATTCTTGCTTGCTCGGTTTGGCACTGTGTAAGGACTTTTCCACCCTTGTGTGCTTCTGGCTAACACAAAAACACTCAAGAAGCTCACATACAGTCATACATACACGCAGACACATCCTTACACATATTATCTGCTCATAGTCTCACAAAATCATCTCTGCTATCCCAGAGTTTGTCTTTTGTTTGACTTGTTTTAACAAGGATGTGCAAGAACCTCTTTCTGTCTCGTGTGTGTGTGTGTGTGTGTGTGTGTGTGTGTGTGTGTGCAGGATAGTGAGAGTGATGGGTGGGAACAGATGTAGTAACAGCAGCCCCCCAACTCCCTCCACCCCCACTATCTCCCGGCAAAGGAGCGAGAATCTTATGACAAGTACAACTCTGTCTCACTCACGCTCGCCCCAAACCCCCACCCCAAATCCTTGCACAACTCGAAACCTGCCCTGCTGTTGTGTAATCCCTTGTCTTTCTACCTCTAATCATCAACAGAACCCAACAGTATCTCTCTTGACTTTCCACACCCATCTCTACGAATACAGGTTTTCCCTCCTTTCTCTTTTCCCACTGTGATCTTCTTGTTTTCAGTGTCTCTCTGTTCTTCTCTTCAGTACATAATACTAGAGTGTCCCCCACCCCAATCATCAACCGCTTTTCATTTTCCTGCAAAAACAGCCCGCCCATCTTGCAGACATCCTATCAGACAAGCGGCTCATCTTGTCTAATGAAGGGAAACGGATATACAACCATGCTTTAGTGTTATTGGTGTCTTGTATACAACTTCCCTTCAATGCATCCTAAGTTATCAGATGATGCTTTTTATTCTTGTAAAAAGTTTTACAGACCCTTGCATTTAAATTTTAACACAAAAAAATTGAAGAACTGTAGAAATTCTAAAACTCTAAAAACTCTTGAGTAAAAAAAGTAATAACATTTATCTTGCACATCGCAATCATTATTTTCAAAAAGTTTTTACAATTACATTTTTGGCGAGTCATGCCACATGACATTTTACAACCTGAACTAACTTGCCTTGTCATAAAGAGTCCAAATTAGCTGATATCTTAAAGGGTTAGTTCACCCAAAAATTTAAAATAATGTCATTTATTACTCATCCCCATGTCTTTCGTTCATCTTCGGAACACAAATTATGATATTTTTGATTAAATCCGATGGCTCAGTGAGGCCTGCATAGACAGCATTGGTACTTCCTCTCTCAAGGTCCATAAAGGTACTAAAAACGTATTTAAATCCAGGGGGCAATTTGTGAAAAAAACAGAGGGGGGGATGTTTTGAAAAGTTTTTTTTTAAATATTTTTTAATTTGTTAAAAACCACAGTGGAGCTATTTACTATTTTTGGCAGCTGTTACAGAAACATTTTTACATAAAAAAATGTCTGATTTAACCTTGAGATTTGAAGTATTAGAAAGCTTAGATATTTGCAACCGTACAATGACACTAATAATTCTTCATTTCTGATAGAAATGCAAAATCAATCGGTAGTTATTAATAGAATAACGAGACACAAACCTTTACATTCAATCGCGTTTGGTCCCATTTATTTTTGATCACAGTGCATACACATACAAACTTTTAGTCCAAAAGTGCGCACATTTGTAGAAATACACGTTTACAGGTTTCATTAGATAGAATATAAGCCTGGCAGTACGCAGGGTTTCATAATGACCGAGGTCAAAAAATGTTGTTTGCTAGAAAATGTAGATTTTCTTGGTGCACATATATGCATTTTTAAGACGTTTTAAGGCCAACAAATTGGATAACAATAGCTTTAAAACTATGTCAACAAATACATGCATGCACAGTTTTGAGGCAGCTTTAATCGCATGTTTGGTAATTTCATGACTTAACTTCCAACAGAACAACGATTTGTTGCTCGTAGTTTCTTTTGCGCTTTATTTAAGCTATAATAAAGTAATTATGCAGCGCGCGCCGGCGCATTTGCGCATGCAATTCTTGAGTGCGCGCCACCAGCACAGTATAGTGGCTGATTGGACAGTCGTGTTAATTTTTCTGAGTTTTACTGACACAGCCTGACAACATCTCATCTGACCGCAGTTCACTGTTGTTCAACTGAAGCTCCCTCGTCGTCACCTGTAGCCTACCTTTTCCGCGCTCGTTTGACTTGCGCCTGGCGCTGAGACGAAGTCGGAATGCGCGTCTGAAAAGTGTCCAGTTTGTTGTGGTCGTAAAGAGACAGTTCTATATAAACGCAGCGTTTTACTTGGCGATGTTTTTAAAAAAGATTTTTATTTTTGGTATTTTATATGCTCTGTTGGTGGTTTGTGGAGTAGCATCACCCGGGGGGGATATTTTCAGCAGAGGCAGGGATATACGTAGACCAGAAGGGGGGAAATCTCCCCCATCGCCCCCCTACAAATCGCACCCTGTTTAAATCAGTTCATGTGAGTTCAGTGGTTCTATCTTAATATTATAAAGTGACGAGAATATTTTTTTTGTCCAAAAAATGTTTAGTTTCAAAACACTGCTTCAGAGCGTTATGAATCTTTTGAGTCGAATCAGTGATTCGGATTGCGTATCAAAACTGCTGAAATCACGTGACTTTGGCGCTTCAAAAAGCAGTGTTATGAATCGGCCATCACTAGATATTGTTAAAAAGTCGTTATTTTGTTTTTTTGGTGTAAAAATATTCTTATCGCTTTATAATATTAAGGTAGAACCAATGTACTCGCATGAACTGATTTAAATATGTTTTTAGTACCTTTATGGATCTTGAGAGAGGAAATACCATTGCTGTCTATGCAGGCCTCGCTGAGCCATCGGATTTAATCAAAATTATCTTAATTTGTGTTCCGAAGATGAACGAAGGTCTTACGGGTGTGGAACGACATGAGGGTGAGTAATTAATGACATTATTTTCATTTTTGGGTAAACTAACCCTTTAAGAGACTTGCTGACTTTGACACATATGGTGTGTCCGAAATCTCATGGTTAGGTACTACATTGGATGAGCAACAAACTTCAAGACTGTTAAAAAGGCCGCAAGGACAGTTATGCAGATTAAGTCTGCAGAGGTCCTCTCTATGACATAATTTTCTATTTTCTTTTTTATTTGTTGTCACTACAGTGAGTTTTGGTTGATGAATGCACTTGTCAACCCCCACTTTGGTTATTTTAAGGAGTAAGGACTCAGAAGGAGAGCTCTATCCGCATTTAGCTGTAGTTGTACAGTGGCTAATCAAGCAGGGCGCTAGGCTAGCAGGCTGTTTTTGGAGGAATTTGGTTTACCTCCATTTGGCTACTAGGCATATGTGAAGTTTCACTTATTGGTGCAGAGTTGGCCACCCCTGATCATATCTACCATGTTGTTATGGTCCAGCCAACAGCAGATCCTGTCGTCCAACTGCCTCGTCACACACCCACACACACACACGCATTCCCTTATCCTCTCTCCAAAAGAGGAAGCAGCCCAGACCGCGGAGGAGCTTCCTGTGTGGTTGTGGATGGGAAATGGCAATTAGCAAAGAGAGAATCTTTCGCTCGCTCATTCTTTCTCCATCTTTTTTGCCCTCCCAACTCTGGCTTTCCCATTCTTCCTCTTGACAACAACTCTCCTTCATTCATTTTAACACATTAGCAATCTCTTTTAGTCATTAGCACACTTGTTGAATCATAACTAGCACGTAAAGTGCTGCCTTTTAGGCCAATGTACCTCAAGCATCTCTCATCATCATCTCAGGAATGAACCCCTCATGAACTCGCCATCTTAAAAGTACCGCTTAGACCCCCCCTGCTCATCCAGATTAGCATTTACAGCCATCTGCCAGGCTGACACCCACCAAAGCAGAGATGTGCCTGTGTGGTCGTGTGTAGTTGTCCGAAAATTGGGTGAAACCAGTCATAGTGTCATAGGCCACATTCATAGGCTCTATTCAGTTTGCCTATGATCAGATTTGTTTTTTCTTAACATGGCTAGGAAAGTCATAAGTTGTGCTTATTTCACAAAGATTTTGGATGTCAAGAAAGGGAAATTCAGTGTTAGTGTAAAGCCCTGGGTATACTTTTTTTTTTTTTGTGTGTACACTATAATGTACACGCACATTTGAATGCACAGCCTTGGAAAGTATACTTAATTTGACTCGTATGCATACACAGACTTTATACGCATACACAGTTTTGAGCAATTTCTCGCCACGAGTTACAACTCATGTAAATATATTTGTATTCTTTCATGCTAAAGTTGTGCAAATGAGTGTACTTTCTAACCTCTTCACAAAATCTCTCATCTATGCAGGCCTCCATTGTCGCTGTAGCTTGCATGCGTTCCGGTCTGTTCTGTTTTTCTTTGACTACCTTGTGAATCGACGACCCCAGGGCACAGTTGCCACCTTGTGGATAAACTAATTACTGCAAAAAAATTAAATGCACATGCAACCGTTACAAAAATCCATACAGTACGTGCATACTCTTCTCATGACGAAATTCGCGTCATGCGCGCAGTACGCTGACCCTCGTGTACGTGTAAAAAGTGAAGTATACTTTGGGCTTTAGGGTTCCTTTACAGAAAAACATAAGCAAAAACAAACGCAAGGCACAAGCAGTGGAATAGAAAAAAGCAAGATCTTGAGATGCATTTAAAAAATTAAAAAAACTTAATGGAAGAGAAACGGTTGTTCGACTAGTGCATGTTTAAATAGAAAAACAATGGGAAAAGTACCAAAGTGGAATGCAAAAACATGTTCTGTGTGAACGGCTTCTAAGTTTGGAAGTAGAATACAGAATGAAACTTCAGAGTTCATTTTGACGTCAAACTTTGTGGATGATAACTCTTACACGCTTGCGTTCGCCATACTTGTGTGGTCATGAGACAAGCAGACACACTGCTTCTCACTTGTGCTCTCCAGACAGGTGCTGGAGCCATAAAGCACCAAGAGAATGTGTGTACTGTGCCTCATCTAGAGAGCACACATCATGTTCTGCTGACTGGGAAATGC
This sequence comes from Anabarilius grahami, assembly GCA_003731715.1. Taxonomy (NCBI): domain Eukaryota; kingdom Metazoa; phylum Chordata; class Actinopteri; order Cypriniformes; family Xenocyprididae; genus Anabarilius; species Anabarilius grahami. The sequence continues at coordinate 4,739,089 of RJVU01068486.1, forward strand.
CCTCTGTAGTGTACTCGTTGAACAGTTTTCCATTTTCATATCATTCCTCTTTTGATTTAGCCCCCAGATGCTTTAGACAAGGAAGCTGTTCTCTAACTAGCTGTTTTCTGCTCATAAAGATGGATGATTTTTATCATTGACGATTTTATGAGATTTTATTACGAGACTATTTGAATACAAGCTTGACTTCCAGTGCACTCAGAACACCCTTGGCTTATCTGCATACGGTTTTCTTTTTTTTCTTTCTCCATAGTTATGGAAAATTCAGCGGAGGAAACGAGAACAGAATCCGCAAATTGTACCCTTACCGGGGAAGAGGTGGAGCAAAGCGATGATGTCCAGAGCCCCGCCCCCACAGAAACACAAACAACACACACAGGTAGAAATCAATCCATCGGTCTGTCTGTCTGTCTGTCTATCTGTCTGTCCGTCTATCCATCTGTCTGTCTGTCCATCTATCTATAGTTCTATCTATAGTTCTATCTATCTACCTGTAGTTCTATAGTTCTTTATATTTATCATCTATCTACCTATCTATTTATAGCTCTCTGTCTACCTGTTTGTCTTTCTATCTATCGTTCTATCTATCTATCGTTCTATCTATCAATCATTCTGTCTTTCGATTGTTCTATCTTTCTGTCTATCTATTGTGCTATCTATCTATCATTCTATCTATCGTGCTATCTATCGATCGTTCTATCGTTCTGTCTATCGTTCTATTTATCTATTGATCGTTCTATCGATCGATCTATCGATTGTTCTATCTATCGATCATTCTATCTATTGTTCTTTCTATCGTTCTATCTATCAATCATTCTATAGATCGATTGATCGTTCTATCTATCGTTCTATCGTTTTATCTATCAACCTACCTATCTGTCATTCTTTCTATCTATCGTTCTATCCTTCTGTCTGTCTGCCATTAATACAAAGGAATTAAAACATCCACAGAGGGTTCTGCCAGTGTAGAGGAGGAAGGAAATGAATGGGAGAATGGACAGAATAGAGCAGATGGAGAGATGCATGTAGCCGATGGAGTGGACTTGTCTTCCATTAACTCCATGATGAACACTGTGATGAAAACACCTCAACTTAACGGCGGAGTAGACTCCGCCCACACCACGCCCAATAAGGTGCCAGTCAAAAGCCCCAGCACCAACCGCAGTGGAAGAAAGACCCAGGTAAGAGGGTATGAAGAGTAAGGGCGAAGGTCGCATTCATATTTGCTAAATCGAATACAATCAGAAAATAGGAAGTGTCATGTATATGTGGATTTACATGCATACCTGCAATTTATATATATATATATATATATATATATATATAAAACAGTAAAATAGAAGTAAAGCAATGAATTAAGTTTCTATATTTTTATAAATGTTTCTTAGTATTTTGGCAAACAGATGCAGTGTTGATGTCCTTTTATTGTCAGAAACAAGAACTGTTTGTGGTTCTAAAACCGAAAATATATTTATAATCCAAACTAAACACTGAATGTTTAACACTGATTCATAATCTCAAAAAACAAACAAAGTCAAGTCATACTGACTCAGTCCCCAACTGAACCAATCAAACGAGCCTTGGCAATGTCCTTGGCTGCATTCCAATTAGCATACTTGTACTATACAAAAGTTTGTACTTTGCTGCTGATGAGAAAGTTGATAGTTTTGAGTATGTAATGAGACAGTATGCCACTGTGGCTTACTACCACGTCATTAAAATTGCATCTTTGCGTATTGTTTGTGTTTGCATATAAATGTTAAAATCTAGGTATATTCATCACCTTAAAATTCATTATTTTGTTAGGTTAATACAATCAAACTCCACTTTTTAATTTACTATAATGGATAATGGAACACACTTATCCTAATCTTGGCACACTATTTTGGACTTTTAGTGAACTGGGATACAGCACTAAATAATGAATATCTGGTGCATATACACGTGTGTTTTTGTGGTTAGAAAGTGGTACAGGTGGGAAGGACTTTATGGATGCAGCATCCTGTTTTTAAATGAAAAGTGACAAATGGTCTTCTGGCATCTCAATCCACCTTTTGTCCACACGGCTAAATCACATGGCTCCCATTAGAGCATGCAATTCATCCCTTAACACTCCTGTGTGGGGGCAACAGGTGTCACTTTTAACCCCTTAACACTCCTGTGGAACTCTGGGGGGAGTTTAGTCTCTGAAGTTTTGGATCCAAACCACCCTTCCCCCTTTAGAGTATTCCTTCCCCATTTGAAAAACTCACCAATCAGAGCGTTGTTCTTTTGGCATATTTACATAGTCTGTATTTGGCAATTTTTGCCTAGAGGACAATAGCTATAAAGTCTCATAGTCTTGCAATAAAGGCTGTGAGTCATATCTAGAGACCAAAATAGAAATTTGAGGGTGGGATCTTTTAGCCTGTAAGCAGTGTTTCACCTGGAGAGGCTGTAGCCCAGTTCTCAGGCCTCTTTCACTCCTTTTGAGGAAAGGTAAAGAAGCTTACAGTGAGTTGTGTAATTTACTGGATTAACTGAGCATAAAGAGATGCGCCAAAGTGCAGCACGAACAGGCTCAGACAAAACCAGTAAAAAAAAAAGTTGCTAACAGGTGTTAGCTCAGGTGCACCTTATGAATTGTAACTATGGAAAAATGCATAACAGCAAATCAATTACATCCTCTTTTTGAATCAAAATATGGAGATCATCCTTGGAAGACTACATTTAAACACTTTTGAACCATGTCTTCTGCTCACCAAGGCTACATTTATTTGATCGAAAGTACAGTAAAAAGTGTAATATTGCGAAATTGCGAATTTTCAGCAGCATTGCTCCAGTCTTCAATGTCACATGACCCTTCAAAAATCATTCTAATATGCTGATTTGCTGCTCAAGAAATATTTCTGATTATTATCAATGTTGAAAACAGTTGTGCTGCTTCCTATTTTGTGGAAACCAGGATTCTTTAAAGAATGGAAAGTTCAAAAGAACAGCATTTATTTGAAATAGTAATCTTTTGTAACAATATTAATGGCTTTTCTGTCTCTTGTGAGCAATTTAATGTGTCCTTGCTAATTTTTATTTATTTATTTAATTTCTTTCAAAGAAAAATCTTAATTACCCCAGACTTTTGGTCGGCAGTGCAATAACCCAATTTATGACCTATGATCTTTAAGCAGGTCAGCATGCCTGAATTGTAGCGATTAAATGAATGGTACGTCCTTATATGATGAAACTGTTACTCCCAATTAAGGTCAAAAAAGAAAACATTGTCTGTGAATGACACTTCCTCTCATAACATGCTGAATGGTAAATACAGTCAGCTTTAGCAGTTGGCTCTCGCTGGTCCTGAACTGAAGCCAAGAGAGTCATAAAAGAAAAACAAGCTCTACGCCAGCGTGCCATCAGAGGAAAAAGGAAGTGCTCTTCTCTTCCTAGAGATGTTTTTGAAGATTCCAGTCTAGTTGAACCTCTTGTGTGTTTGTAGATCATGTGGGCGTCTATTTGGAGCTGAATTAGTGATGACTCATGCGCCTTCTCTCTTTTTATATATATATATTATGAGATATCTACACACTTATTTTATGACATCATATCATAAGTATATAAGGCATTTTGTCATGTGACTGCATCAGATCTGTTAGAACAGGAACTGGTCTCACTGAATGGGGCAGTGCCGCTATGTTCAGTTAATGATCTGCCGTACTGTTGAGAGGAAGGCAGCATGCGTGGTGTCGGTTTACACAGATTTACACTCAAGGTGAAAGAGGCAGCAGTTCTCACTCCTTCAAGATGCTCTTCATGAAATACACAAACTCTCAAATTGATTGTGGTCCATATTCAAAAGGACTGCATATTTGTTATAGGTACAGTGTTTGTGCTCTGTGGTTGTGCAGCAGTGACTGGTGTAGCTCCTCGGGTTGAGCAAGTGTTTATTTAACAGAGTGGATTTAGCTCGGTATCTCACACATACAACATGTTCTGACAAGACATTCAAGGTCAGAAGACAAGGCATCACTCCCTGCCTTCTGCATATGGTTTTTTACCCACGCGCTTTAAATGGGGTTTAGCTTTGAGGTTAATCTACTCTACACTCTTAAAAATAAAGGGTTTTTTATTCACATTAATGGTTTTAATGAAGAAGCATTAGTGTCCATGGAACCTTTTTATTGCTCAATAGGTTCTTAGATTATTAAAATGGTCTTCACACTAAAAAAAGAACTGATCTTTTAAGAACTGATCACTGACAGGTTCTTTAGGGAACCAAAAATGGTCCTTAAAGGATTAGTTCAGAATTCAAATTTCATGATAATTTACTCACCCTCTTGTCATCCAAGATGTTTCTTTCTTTCTTTAGTCAAAAAGAAATTATGTTTTTTGAGGAAAACATTGCAGGATTTTTCTCCATATAGTGGACTTCACTGGGGTACGAAGGTTTGAAGGTCAAAATTGCAGTTTCAATGCAGCTTCAAAGGGCTCTACATGATCCCAGCCGAGGAATAATGGTCTTATCTAGCGAAATGATTAGCCATTTTCGGGGGAAAAAAAAAGTTTTTCGCCCTACTGTGGTTCATTCTGTGACTCTACATCACACGTGAACTTTCCAACATGATTACATAATGCGTGAAGCTGCATTGAAACAGCAATTTGGACCTTCAACCCGTTGTACTCCAGTGAAGTCCACTATATGGAGAAAAATCCTGGAATGTTTTCCTCAAAAACATTAATTTTTTTTCGATTGAAGAAAGAAAGACATAATCATCTTGGATGACATGGGTGTGAGTAAATTATCAGGAAATTTGAATTCTGACGTGAACTAATCCTTTCATGGCATCACTGCAAAAAAAACCTTTTGGAACCTTTATTTTTAAGAGTGTACTGTTCGAAAGTTTGAACATTTTTGAAAGATTCATTTTTTTTTTCCAGGAAACCACATTAAAGTAATCAAAAGTGAGAGTAAAGACAAGAAAAGAGTGCTGTTCTTTTGAACTATTCATCAAAGAATACTGCAAAAAGTATCAGGTTTGCTCAAAAATGAAGCAGCACAACATTTTACAAAAAGGTTCATTAGTAAACTACATTAGTTAATATGAACTAATAATGAACTGCACTTCTACATCATTTATTCATCTTTGTTAATGTTAATTTCAACATTTACTAATACATTATTAAAATCTTGTTAAAGGGTTAGTTCACCCTTAAATGAAAATAATGTCATTAATTACTCACCCTCATGCCGTTCCACACCCGTAAGTCCTTCGTTAATCTTCGGAATACAAATTAAGATATTTTTGTTGAAATCGGATGGCTCAGTGAGCCCTCCATAGCCAGCAATGACATTTCCTCTCTCAAGATCCATTAATGTACTAAAAACATATTTAAATCAGTTCATGTGAGTACAGTGGTTCAATATTAATATTATAAAGCGACGAGATTTCAAAACACTGCTTCAGGAAGCTTCGGTGTGTTATGATTCTTCTGTATCGAATCATGATTGGGATCGAGTGTCAAACCGCCAAACTGCTGAAATCACATGACTTTGGAGCTCCGAACCGCAGATTCGACACGCTGATTCTTAACTCTCCGATGCTTCCTGAAGCAGTGTTTTGAAATCGGCCATCACTATATAAGTGTTTAATATCCACTGTACTCACATGAACTGATTTAAATATGTTTTTACTACCTTTATGGATCTTGAGAGAGGAAATGTCATTGCTCCCTATGCAGGCCTCACGGAGCCAACGGATTTCAACTAAAATATCTTAATTTGTGTTCCGAAGATTAACAAAGATCTCTTACGGGTGTGGAACGGCATGAGGGTGAGTAATAAATGACAGAATTTACATTTTTGGGTGAAGTGACCCAAACTGAACAAACTATGATCAGCTGGATTTTCATTAACTAATGTTAACAAAGATTAGTAAATACAGTAACAAATGTATTGCTCATGGTTAGCTCATGTTAGTTAATACATTAACTAATGTTTAACTAATGATCCTTATTGTAAAGTGTTACCCTGTTTTCAACATTGATAATAATCAGAAATGTTGCTTTTGCTGCAAATCAGCATATTAGAATGATTTCTGAAGGATCATGTGACACTGAAGACTAGAGTAATGATGCTGAAAATTCAGCGTTGCTATCACAGGAATATATAATGTTTTAAAATATAACATTTTTAAATACATAATTGTAATGTTTTACAACGTTACCCTTTTTTTTTTTTTACAGTGTTTTTGATCAAGACTTGATGAGCAGAAGTTATTTCAAAAACATTCAAAAATGTGGGGTTGGTTTTCTTTTTTAGTGTTACTGTATGTAATAGTGTACTCAGAAAAAGTTGACAAACTTTTAGCAGATATATACTTTTGAAATATTTGTTTTTAAACAGACTCTGGTGTGTATCCGAGTCCTGAAAACAGCTTTCGTGCCAACCAGACATCAAATTTGCGTCTGCACCAAATCTCTGCTGTGAAATTGCCTTAAAACACCTTTTGTCACATAATATAACACAATGCTGAATGTATGCTATGGAGATTTATAACTCAGACATTTCGCCTTGTATATATTTATTTCAGGAAGCCAAAGATGACGGCGGGTGTATTGTCTGTCCGCTGTGCGATAAGGGCTTTCAGACCCAACACCAGCTCACCATGCACATCCGCCAGGTAACATGCATACCTAATTCATTTGTTCAGTGTACTGTTGCATACCTGTTGATTTTCTTAGGTCTGTATGCAAGTCAGCAAAGATGGCATAAAGTCAAGTACCATTTGTCCAAATATTTTAAGAACACGCTTCGTCAGACAACCTGGTAGAATTAGACAATATATTGAAGAACGTGGCCTATAATGTTAATTAGCTTATTGAGTTAGCTGACCCAATTTCCTTTTTCCAGCACAACACCGATAGTGGGAATTCAGACCACTGTTGCAGTATCTGCGGGAAGTCTCTGAGCTCGGCTAGCTCTCTGGATCGTCACATGCTAGTGCACAGTGGAGAAAGACCCTACAAATGCACTGTGTGCCATCAGACTTTCACTACCAATGGCAACATGCACAGGTGAGTCCTAGTTTTCAAACAAAATGATTTGCATTCTGCAATGTGGAGTCAAGATGTGTCACTTAGGTTAAACATTTTTAAATGGCACACCAGAATTGATCTTGCTTTAACAGAAGTTTTAATTTCTCAAAGACAACATGAAACTGCACCCATTTATCCTCCATGATGTAATGAATTTATGAGGAAAATGGGAGATTCAGTGGGAAATAATGTAGTATTGGGACTTTACATTGGGAAGTAATTAGATTTCGATAGGGGGTGAACATTTTTTGGCTGTAATACTATTGGTTAATTGTTTTTATTCGCCTATGAGGCCTTGGTTATGTCAGTAGATTATTTTGAAAGTTGCTTTTTTTAAATAACACTTTTTAACTATTTAATAGCTATTCTTTATTTAATTCATTCTGATGAATTGTGCATTGATTTAAAAAGTTAATTTTGAATTCATGTCTTTCAGCTAATAGTCTAATTATCCATTTATTATTTTGACTGAGGATTGAGTTTATAATTTTATACACACACCTTTGTTAAACTGTTGATTATTCAAATTCAGCTTGTCTTAAATGCAGTGACAGATAGCTATGAGTAAGATGTGATTTAAGGGAAGGGAGATGTGCAGGAGTAGCACAGCCATCCGCCCTAATGTGTCGTCATTCCTTCTGTTTAAATACTCATCAATGAGCTGTAATCCCAAGCTTAGCATTGACTTTGTGTCTTAGTGGATTTAATATGTTTTTTTGTGGGCAAGCAAAATAAGTCATATGCAGTTATTTTATGTTCCTTAATGGGTCAGAATTTAAAACATGCAGACCCAAGTGGTAACTAGATATTTACATGTTATGAAGAAATGTGTGTGGTGCAAAACATGCCACCATGAAAATAGGGTGTTCCAGGTGGTTGCCAGGGTGTTGCTACGGGGTTGCTGGGGTGTTCGAGGGCAGTGGTTCTCAAACCTGTCCTGAAGTACCCCCATTACTGCACATTTTGTATGTCTCCCTATATCTGACACACCCACTTCAGGTCTTGCAGTCTCTAATAATGAGCTCATGAGTTGAATCAGGTGTGATAAATAAGGGAGACATACAGAATGTGCAGGGTTGGGGGTACTCCAGGACAGGTTTGAGAATGACTGTTGCTAATGTGTTCCAAGTGGTTGCTAGTGTGGGTTAGGCTCAAATGTTTTAAAGAGCTGGTTCACCCAAAACGTAAAGAGCGTAGGAGAAGCCTTGACAGTGGTAATTAAATTGCTGTCTATTGAGGAGTCAGAGAGCTCTCGAATTTCATCAAAAATATCTTAATTTGTGTTCTGAAGATGAATGAAGGTCTTACAGGTGTGGAACGACATGAGGGTGAGTATTTAATGACAGAATTTTCATTATTTGGTGAACTAACCCTTTAAGTGGTTGCTAGTGCATTGTTATGCAGCTGCAAGGGTGTTCTGGTGTGTTTTGGTCTTATCAAGCAAGGTAAGATGTAAATGAGAACTCAATGCAGTACTGGCACACTGTCTGTGAAGCTGCTTTCTGTTTGTGCGTTTTGGGTGCATGCGCACAGATTGCCGCTTCACAGACAGCGCACCAGTACCGAATTGAGTTCTAAGAGGAGTCTTATTGCGCTTGAATGGCTGATCATAGAATAGGCCTACGTTTGGACCATCCGCTCTCTCTCACTTCTTGGAGCAGGTGAGTGGAACCCAGATAGCGTGATCATATACTGTAACGCTAGCAATGCTGTTAATTGCGTTACATATTTTAACCCGTTAAATAGAAATTATTAAAGTCGGCATGAAATCAAAATTGACAATTCTTATTTTTTTATGGAAAATGTTAGTATTTATTATCAATAATTTATCCGTGCACTTCATTATTTTTTTTAAATTCATGTGCCCTCATAATCTTTAATCAAAAACATTAACCTCCCCTCCCCCTTCAAAACGACTCATCGTCTCTTCCTGTCACATGCTACGGCGCGAGGGTGGAGCTATCTGGAATTGCCAGCAGATCCAGTGACGTATGGGGTAAATGCTGTCGCTGGGGTAAGCTTCGCTTTATAGAGATTAATGCATTAACCACCACTGATGCCAGTCATTGGGGTGTACAGTACCCTCAAACATGGAAAGGAACCTGAGGACACGCTCAGTCAGTCAGGCTGTGTGTCCACTGGAGCAGAGCAAGCGACCGGAGCGTTTTTAGATTCATTCCTATGGAAGTTGAGCGTCACACTTAACTTAGGGCTCAACTTCCATAAGAATGAACCGAAAACACTTGCTCTTACCCGCTCGCTCCGCGCCAACGGACACGCAGGTCAGTCTCTCTCGGGCGCTCTCTCGCTGTTTAGTGCCGTTAACCGTCCTCGTCATCCTCAATAAATAAAGTTCTTACAGTAACGTGAGGGTGCTCGGAGTGAGTCCGGTGGAGAGAAATCCCCCACAACTGACTGCAAATGGGCATTCATATCTGCCGATCCAATCAATTCCCGAAGGACGAAATCAAGTCCCGCCCTCTCATTTCAGATGCCGTTTCACTCGGATAGACGTCACAGTAGAGAAAAAAAGACAATCGCAACTTCCGTTTCATGCCGACTTTAAACACCGAAATGAATGCATTATTTTTGACAGCACTAATAATTTAAGAAGCTGAATTTCACAGAGATGTATGCTGGGTTTTTTAGAGAAGTGAAAGCTTGTTGGTTGATTACATCCCTTAGGCCTCACCCTTTATTTGACTGCGTTGAAGAGTTGCCCAGAGGATGAGTGTGCCACAGAGATAAATGAAAAGGCGTTGGTTTGTTTGTGTATGTTGGTGGTCATATACGTGTGCTACCGCTGGGTTTGTCAGCTTATGTAGCCTTGCTCTTGTTTAAGGAGAGAGAGCTTTGCAGGAAGTGAAGGGTGACTTTAAAACACCTCCCCCACCCGTCGCTTCCCCTAGTTTTGGTCATGGTATCTTCTCCCAGCAGGCCTTGCTGATGGAGGAGGTAAACATGAACTTCCTCCCACGGTTGCGAAGGTTGATGGTGAAGTGTATATGGGGAATCTGTGTGTGTGTATTTGTGGACAGCTATTAGCAGTTGTTAAAGGCCTGCAGGGTAGGACAGCTTGTATGGATGCTCTGTAAATTGCAGTTATCTGGTAGTAAGCAGAAGTAAAGTGAAATTGTAGGGCGGAATTGGAAATATTACACAAACTTTGATTTTCGTGGAATGTGCGGCTGTGACGGATGTGAAGGGAATCTGGTTTTACTGCATCAGCTGTTACTGTCCTGATAACATTTCCTCATCTTTCTCATAGTTTTTTTTTTCTTACTTATCGATCTGAATTTTTTTCACACATTGTTGTCATCTTACAGGCAAAAATTCCCATCACTCATGTCTTTAGCACAAACAGTGCTGGATAAGGCACATGCCAAAGTTTAATTGTGATTTGTTGTGAATTACATAATATATGTTAGAATCTTTGACTACATTTAGTTCATTTTTTGCTCTCCATTGTAGACATGAAAACCTGAAAAATATTTGAGCAGTGTGAGAAAGTGTTTTTCCAGTGCTTAAATAAGTTGGATGATAGTTTTGAGGCCTCATGCATGTCCAAGGAAGCTGTCCATGGAGTTGGCAAGGAGGCAGCCATCTTGTGCCAAAGCATCACATGGTTAGAGGGGGGCTGGGAGGGGAAGGATGGAGTCCCTGTTGCCATGGAGAAAGGTCACAACTTCACAGAAGAGAGTCAGAGTGCGTTCCGATTGGCTGCTTTTATTTGCTTGAACTCCTTCAGTCTTAGTTACACCACTGAACGGCCACAGGTTTAAAGGGGGTGCCCTTGCTGTGACATTGCTTAGAAAAGAGGTAACTTTCTGACACCACAGTGCCCTCTGTCTGTGCTCTGCGGGAGCACGATGGAATGCTTGGATTGGATGGAATGAACCTGTTTATGCATCAACAAGTTTTATGATTCTTTACAGATTAGCCAGCCTGCTCATGAAATGTCCATATTGACATCCTTCACTCAAGGACAAGAAACTTCAGTCTAGTGCAGTTTGAAAAAAAAAAAAGTTACTGCCACATTACTCATTACAATTTAAATGTTCTGCATGACTCAGATTCAGTCATGTCATTATTATAAACTAGCAATATTCAACTAATTATTATTTTTCAGTGGATAAGTTGTCATCCTATATGAGGTTACAGTGGTGGTGATCACAGTTTGCTGACTTGGCAGTGTTGGTTTTCTGTGATTGGTCAGAGGCAAGGTCAGAGTCCAGAGCAGAGAGATATAACAGCCTGTCAGGTCCTCACACGAGTGTCCAACATGCTGCCTGCTATTAATAAACCACTGACTGCAGAGTGAAAACTGAGACCTGCAAGACCATGGGATGTCTGACCTTTTTTAACACTTGCACATGCATGTACACTTCCAAAGCACTTTTATAAGATAAACTTCTATAGGTACACTTAGATAGAGCCCTTCCTGGACACATCCAGCAGACATGTTTCATTTGAAATGTAATCTTTGATTGTACAATAAATATAAATCTTTTTATCTCTGTACGAGTTCAGTGAGAGGTAAATCGAATAGTGTGTGATATTTTAGCCAACAGTGGGCTTGAAACTGTTACTTAAGTCAGGCATTCTTTTCATTCATCTATTTCTTTGGGCCTCCACTTCCTATGGATCTTCACAGGATCTCTCTGGAAAAGAGAGGATCAACTTCTGGCCCTCTCCATGCAACATTACCGCTCTCTTCCGCTGATCTCTACCCGCCATCTTGGACTCAACATATGCACATATAGAGGCTGCAGATAATTGCAGCAGTTTCCAGCCCATTAGCATCCTCCCATTACAGTCATTTCTGTTGGCTCCCTTTGGGATGAACAGGGGTTCCTCTACCCTAAATTTCTAGAGTATTATTCATTAATTACTCATCCATCAAACTAGTGGGAGCCAGCTGGAAATGTCCTTAAGATGCAACTACTTCCCAAGCATTTGTTCCACAACCATAAACACTGCAGTGCCCAAGCATTTTTCAGAGATATGTAACAGAATAATTTGTGGTGATCACTAAGCAATATGGGACAGCTGGTTTGTTAATGCACGACATTCAGTTTTAAAGGACTTTTTATCTGTTTTCAGACACATGAAGATCCATGAGAAGGATTCTGCCAGCTCCATCCCCAGCAGTCCGACTCTGTCTCCACCTAAACGTCGACGTCCCTCTGCAGCTAAACGCAAACTAAGCCACGATGAAGACAGAGAGAAGACAGAGGAGCCGTCAAGCAAAAAGGTAAGTGTGGATCCACCATCTTATCCAATGCTACCTGTGCCTCAGGATGGTGCTCCCAAATTGAGCTACAGATAGCTGACAGTGACCTGTGTGCTGCAGGTCCTGGAGGATAGTGGGGCAGATGAGCAGGGTTTGAACAAAGGACAGGAGGAAGTCTTGACCTGTCCTATCTGCTTCAAGAGCCTCACATGCAAAAACGACTTTGACACCCACATGGAGACCCATCCTGACACTACACTGAGGTACAAACACATGCATCAGTACATTAAATGTATGAACAAAACACAATCCTGATTCATGTCTCAAGTATTGAATTTATTTCATAACTGACAGGCTTGGTAACAAAGGAATGTTTGATAATGGAAAAGTTGTAGCCCTTCCTACACTCTGTTTTCTGTTCAGTATATTATAGCTGTCCATTAAGCTCAGACAGGAATGTTGTCCTTTTGTTCGAGGTGAGAGTTGTATTGCAGGGGGACGCCAGTAGCAGGGGCTTTAGGCTGGATCCCTGCAGTTGCTGGGAGATATGGTGGCATGCTTTGTGCTGGTACAGTCATAATTTAACACATCCGAATACAGAGGGTGCAACTCCTCTTGCTTACTAACTATGCGAAGGGATTTTGTTTCAGTGGGATTTGCTTTTTATATTGTGCTACATGTTAAAAAAAACATTTGTTTGGTTCAGATAGAAATCTTTCATTTTGTTTTACAGGTTTGGGCTTCTGAGTGTCAAAGTTTGGTTTTTAAGCTTACTGAAATGTTATTGGTTGAGGATGATCATACCTACATGTCTGTAATCCTGTCTACGTGTCCCCCTCCCACTCGTGAGAGGCCTAAGAGGTTCTTCCCCCACCCCCCCTGCATGTGGCCCCCAGGCTTAGGGCAAGGGAGGGGCACGCAGAGGAAAGAAGGAAAAATGGAGGGGGGAGGTACCACAGAGGTTGTGTGGCTGGGGGGGATTTAATGAGACACAGGAGGAGACTTTAGCAAGATGCATTTTGCAGGACATCTCTGTAGTAGTGTGTGCATGCATGCATGTGTGTGAGGTGGTAGCTGTATCCTTGGAGACGTCAGTCTGTAGACTATCCCTCTAAAATCACCCAACCAACAACTAGCTCCTCTAGTTAATGGATAGCTGTAGGGCATGGCTCTGGGTAACGGAAGTTGGCAAGGCCTGTCTGAGTTTCAGAGCAGAGTTATTGTTGTATGGAACTGCTGCAAATTTAGCACTAATCCTGTGTAATCACAAGAGCTAAGAGTGCTAGTTAAGAGGATCTAGACTGCTGTGAATTGGGTTCCACTCTGAAGAGTTCTAAAAGCAGCAAAATAACCACACTCACTCGTACAAACAGACTTTTCAAGATACCAACGTGTTATCTGTCTCACCCAAACAGCCCTTCCAAGTAACACGGACACTCCCATACATACATGCTATAATAAAATGAATAGTTCCAACTCTGAAATCTGATTGGATGAGCCATGTTTGAAGGCATTGCAAAATAGCCAATAGAAACAACTGTGTCCTGGACAGGGAATGGTTTAGTGTAATTATAGGTAACAGTGCTTGAACTCTTTGTAACAGGAAAGCTAAATTTTGCTTCTCCATTTTAACTAACATGATTTTCTCATGCAAATCTGACAAAATTTATAAAAGCATTCACAAGCAGTAATCTTCAACCTGTTAGCAATTTAGCTCATTATGCTTCTCAGGTGGATGCGCTGCCTTGTGTTGCATTGTGTATGTTTGCTGAGATAAAAGCAGCTTATAGTCCCTATGGACACATCTTCACCATGATCAGGGGCAGGGCATGTGACAAGACCAGTGCACAGACATTAGCCAGCTGTCTCTTGCAGCACCCAGTAGACACAGAACGAGAGCCTTTGTAGGCTAGGGTGTGATTATTACTGACTTTGCAATTCACTTAAGAAATACCAGATATATTTGGATGTCTAGGATGTATTTCTACAGCACACTGTAGATGGGGCACTGTATTTCTTGAATATTTTGGGCAATGATAAATAATAATAATATTAATAATAATGTCAGTGTGTTATTGAGCATGAATCTATGCATATACAACAGGCAGATTAAGAACAAACAATGTGTGTGGTGTATCTTGAAATCAACACCTTACATTAACATTCTTATTCCTAGATGTGATTTATGCTGCATTTCATTCCGGACACACCGAAGTTTGCTCCGCCACAATGCAGCTACCCATAAGCAGCTACCCACAGACCCCAATGGACAACCCTTTATTCAGAATAACCCATCCATCCCTCTTGGCTTTAATGATCTGGCTTTCATTGACTTTTCATGCCAGAAGTTCCCTCGTATTGCCCAGGTAAAAGCCATAGTCAACCTTTATGTGGTTAAACTGCATAATATGTAAATGTTCTTTGTCTTGAATGAGTTTTAAGTCTCATTTTTATTTTACCCCACAGATTTGGTGTGAAACAAACCTTCGCCGATGTACTGGCAAATTCCATCGTTTTGTATGTGACACATGCGATAAGGCATTCCCTCTTAGCTCAGCTCTGGACTTGCACAAAGCCTCACATGGGACTTCTAGTGGCACCCAAGAGACAACTTCACCCTTAATTATGAAAGATGAGCTTCCCGCTCCTGAGAAAAGCAGCTTCATGGACTCCCTGGGCTTGAAGCACATCTCTAAGATAAAGCCTGTCCCTTCAGAAGAGGATGCCCTGCAAGCCAAGCTAGATAGCATCCGGGTTATCCATGTAGAGCCGAATCAGTCCACCGTACCTCAAGAGGCTGGACTCGCTGGAGGGGTTAACCTATCTCTTGTAGACCCAGCGACTCTTCACGGTCTGTCCCATCAAGAAGCTCTCAAACTGCTGTCCCTTCAGCCTTTCCAGACAGGTTTTCTGGTGCAGCCGGATGGTGGTATGGTGGTGAAGCCTGTTTGTGGTGAATCCAGCATGGAACTCGCTGATATACAGCAAATACTCAAAGTAGCTTCAGCTGCTCCTAACCAAATCTCTCTCCCACCCTTATCCAAGGCGCCTTGTAGTGCTGTGCAGTCGGGCTACAAGCAGATGCCTCCACTCAAGCCAAAGCCTTTGGTGGCTCCCAGGACCAGTATGGTAGCTTCAACTCCACCACCCCTTTTGAACACCCAGCAAGCTTCACTGGGCTGCATCAGCCCTAGCCTGCCACCTCCTGCCAGCCATCCTCTCAAGACAG
This sequence comes from Anabarilius grahami, assembly GCA_003731715.1. Lineage (NCBI taxonomy): Eukaryota > Metazoa > Chordata > Actinopteri > Cypriniformes > Xenocyprididae > Anabarilius > Anabarilius grahami. Next base: position 4,754,619 of record RJVU01068486.1, read on the forward strand.
CTAGGGATCTCTCCTCATCTTCCTCACCCTCTTCTGCCAACAACCAGGCTTCTGCAGAGAGAATACAAATGGAGGCAGAATGCATGGGAGATGCCCATACCCCAATGGACATGGATGAAAGACATATCAAGCAGGAGAATGGCAAGTTAGAAGAGACCACTGGAAAGAAAGGAACATCTCAAAAAGGCTCATATCCCTGCCGATTTTGTGACCAGGTCTTTGCGTTCTCTGGTGTGCTGCAGGCACACATGCGATATCATTTGGGCAATCTTCCCCACCAATGCAATATCTGCGACTATGTTGCTCCAGACAAGGCTACATTGATCCGTCATTTGAGAACACACAGTGGTGAGAGGCCCTATGTCTGTAGGCTTTGTCATTACCCTTTTACTGTCAAGGCTAACTGTGAGCGTCACCTTCGCAAAAAGCACATGAAAAACAATCGCAAGGAGATTGAGAAAAACATCAAGTATGTTACCTCGTCCACATCCACAGCAGATGTGCTGGAACAGGCTGGGACTAGTGAAACTACCTGCCGCTTCTGTGGGGAGGACCTAAAGACCTTCCGGGCCCTGCAGATTCACTTGCGCACACACAATGGCTGCCAGCGAAAGCCATTTGAGTGCAAGCGTTGTGGAGCAGCCTTCCTTGCCAAGCGTAACTGTATCCATCACCTTCTGAAACAACATCCAGAGGTCCAAGAGCAGGATATTGAAGAGCATATAATCACTCTTCTAGCTTCATCAACCCAAAATAGCCCAAACCCATCTCCTCTCAATGGGGTTTCTCCTAGCACTGTGGTGCAGCCTATCAAGGTTGAAGACCTTAACTTCTACAGTGTAGATATGGATCAACCTCTGGACTTCTCTAACAAAAGTCTTGGGGGCAGCAGTGCTGGAAGTGTGAGTGGATCACCCGGGATCAAAATTGAGCCTGTCTCTTATGACTCTTCCATGGAACCCATTGACCTCTCTATTCCTAAGATTCCTCGGAAGAAGCTTAAACAAGACATTGAGGCCGCATTGCCAAGAGAGATTAAGAAAGAACATTCATCCATTAGCATCCTTGCAAAGGCTCTTCAGGCTGATAAGTCCATTGATGAGAAGTCCCAACCGCTTGGATGCTACCAGGTCCCTGTAGCCTTGACCTCCCTTACTGGTAGCACTAATGCTGCAGGAAGGCCCTTGCGCCTAAAGCCCCTGCTTCCTAAACCTTCCTCTGCTGCTGTGAAGGAACTTCCACCATTGGCATCCATTGCTCAGATCATTTCCTCTGTTTCTGGTGCCCCTGACCTTCTAAAACGGGACAACACTAACAGCCTTCAGGCTGATTCTGATACACATGGCAAGCAAGAGTCACCAGATACCTTGACAGAGGAGCTCTCCCTAGAGAGCTCCAAGAAGAGGTCCAGGAAAAGGCCTTCCAGCAGCATAGCGAAAGAAAAACCTGTGATGAATGCCACAGACCCGAGTATTGATTTGGAGTCTAGTGGGGAGTTTGCAAGTGTTGAGAGGATGTTGGCAAACACTGATGCCAACAAGTTCAGCGCCTATCTTCAGACCAACACAATTGAGTTGGCAAGAAAAGGCGGGCAGCAGCCAAGTGGTAGTGACGAGAAAGAGGTGAAAGATGACAAACACCTGCCAGCCCAGCAGACTGTTCAGCCCCATCAGTCCAAAGGGAAGAAGAATGCATACTCAAATTCTGTGCAAAAGATGACTTGCCCCTTTTGTCCCAGAGTTTTCCCTTGGGCCAGTTCGCTTCAGCGCCACATGTTAACACACACAGGTGACTCTTATGTACATTTTTACAGACTACAGCACTACAAGGGTGTACAGAGTTAACTTCTGTATTACTTCTATATTACCCTCAAAGTATGTGTAATTTATTTTCTTGCTTTTATTTTGAATTTCTTAAACAGGTCAGAAGCCATATCCTTGTCCAAAATGTGAAGCCTTCTTCTCGACCAAGTCCAACTGTGAGCGACATCTTTTACGCAAGCATGGCGTTTCCAACCGAGTGCTTAGGCGCAATGGTGTAATACCCAAGTCTAAAGAATCAGAGGAAGGCTCACCAGAGAGTGCAGGTATCAAAAATAATATATAATAGAAAATTTAAATTGCTTATATACGGTGGTATCTTTTTAACTGTTGAATAACCATTGAGGTTAAAACTGCACTTTATTACTGAGGTGTAATTTGTCAATGTATATTTTAGAGAGCACATCTGAGACGGAGCTTCCTGTGGGTGAGGCAATGGATCTCACAAATTCAGACCCTGAGAAGCCTGTAGCAACGGATGCTGAAAAACCCTCACCAGCCAAGCCGACAGAAGCGGCTGTGGTAGAGCCTCTTCCTCACAAAGAGGAGGAGGACCCAACAGCCCTCGAGTCACTGAAGCACAATGACCCAGAAAAAGAGGATGGTGATTCCCATAGCAATAACACCCTTGACTTGACGTTTGTCTCTAAGCCAAAGGACTTCAAGATCACTGAGAAAGACCAGCCACAGTCCTCCCCTACAGCAGATGGTGACATTTCTGACAAAACGCCTCAGGAGGAGTCCAAATTCACCTGCAAAAGTTGCAAGAAGAGTTTCCGCTACGCTGCCACCCTGACCAGACATGAGAAAGTTCATCAGCTGGATGTAGCATCAGACCCAACTAATGGACCTGCACAAAGCCTCACAAAATCAGGTGATCCAGTTGTGCCTTCTGAAAATAAGAAAGAGGTTACAGAAGAAGAGGTGGAGAGCTTAAGGAAGGGCACAGCTGAGAACGAGGGAACAGGCAGTGTGGTGGAGAGTGGGTCAGAGGAGGATAAGGAGGAGAGGAGTGATGAAGAGGGAGCTGCAACTGAACCAAAGAGTGCCGAGGGAGAAATTGAAGAACCTGGCAGCAAGCCAGACAAGAGGAAAAAGGTGTGCAATATATGCAACAAACGTTTCTGGAGTCTTCAGGATCTCACCAGACACATGCGCTCTCACACAGGTAAAGACAAAACTGAAAACATACTTAGCTCTTGTTTGATAACTAAATGTTTCTTATTAAAAGCTGAATGTTTTTAATGCCTTGTTTCTACCAGGTGAGAGGCCTTACAAGTGTCAGACCTGTGAGCGCACCTTCACCCTAAAGCACAGTTTGGTCCGACATCAGCGTATCCACCAGAAACTACGTGGAGTGGATAGCGATGGTTCGACTTGTGGGCTCACAGGTGGACCCGACGAGGAGGGCTTCAGTGGGCGTTCGGCTAGCGAAGGCGAGTGCACACCTACAAGCACCAATCCACCCTCTGAGAATGAAAGTGAAGTAGCAGACACTGTGAAGGGGGAACCAACCTCACAGGATAAAGAGGAGGACTGTGTAGCCACTATACCAGCTGTGGAAACTGAAGAGTTTAAACCAACCTCCGAGACAGGACCTGCACCAGCAACAGAGACACCCAAAGAACCTCCAGCAGAGGAACAAGCATCAGATTCACCCACCACATCTGACATAGAGCCGTCGGAGGGATTCATCCAAGGCTTACTGGAGATCCACACCAAGCCCACTACTGAGCACATTTTGCCCACCTCCGAACCGCCACTGCTTGGGGTGAAGTGAAGAGCGACTCTTTCTTTATGTTGTGAAACATTGTGCTGCAACAAGAAGCAGTGCCATATAACAAAAGTACATTGCAGTGAAAAAAAAAAGCGATGACTGTTTCCAAGTGCCTTTCTACTTTTTTGCTACATCTTTATCAGCATTTATCATGATCTAAAGTTGATTTTTATAGTATTTTACAATGATCGTTGTGATTTTTTTTTTTTTTTTTTTGGAATCCTGAGAGAACTACAATAAGCAATATATGAACAAATTAGCATATCGTATTGTACAGTTCAGTGACAGTGAAAACCGTCTTATGAAAAGCAGGTTTATACCCTATTCAGCGAAGGCTGAGACTAACAACAGGACATATTTCTACTGAGAGGCTCGCACCCAAGTGCATAACTGGAATACGCAAAGACGACTTGTTCACCACAGGGCTTCTTCGTGGCTGTTTGTCCTCCCTTAATTTGCCAGTAGTTTCCCCTTTTGTCTAAATCCTTTAATGACAAAGGCTTCCAGAGTAATTGTTTTATTACAGTAATGAGCTCTATTGTTCTGGGTGCTGCATCATGTAGAGATTTTTTGGGGGGAAACAGCCCAGCAAAGATCTGAGGGTCATACTTGGAAAGGTGTTCAACAGCTATCACGTAAAGTATATGGGCAATGTTTGCCCAAAATAGGTGATGAATGTCCAGCTGTGCTGATTGTGTCAGATGTCCTTAGCATTAGCATTTTGTTTTTGCCACAAAGGGGGTGTTTTTTAATGGGGGAAGGCATATTTTTAACTTAAGAGCTCATGAATTACTGTTCCTCAAGCCCTGTCTCAGCTACTTAAGAACACACACACAAAAACACACAATAAGGAAGCCCATGAGTTATGAATCTGATGTACTTGACGAAAATATGATGAAATGTGTACCTGTTTCCAGGGTGACTGTCTTCCAAAAACATCACTTTTTTTTTTTAGCCTTACTCTTTCTTCTGAGCTTTAGGCAGGTGTCTCACTTTCTGCCGGGCTCATGAACTAGAATTCATGGTGTACTTGAACCCTGTCGCCCTGCTGCCTCCTGTCAGGATGTCGTCCTGCAGCGCTCCTCAACTAGGAGGACCCCATGTCAATCACATGTTCTTTTGTAGTTGGATCTCTTTAACCTCTCAGTTTTATGAACTTGTGTTGTAAAGAAACCTCAGACACAAACAAAGCAAACCTCAAAGGGCATGAAGACTGTTTGAAATCGCATGGACTGGTAAGAATCTTCAAATATAGGTCTCCTGATTTTCCTGGAGCAGCCGACTACCAAACGGATGACTTTTGATCTGCGCGCCGCTAAACTCCATGCGGTGGCGGGATGATATAAGAAGGCAAATGAGTGAAAAGGAATATTGAACCAATTGCGGGGATGGAGAGAGAACTTGCCCCTGATTGGATACCAAGTTGTGTGCGCCCCCTAGTGGTGAAGATCTAACATCTCTGCTCAGGCGGGAGACTTGTAGTATTGGATGAACTTGAATGCAATTGCAATCGCTTTCTCAATCTGTGTATTCCGGGACTTCTGCTTCTCCCGATGCCTTTTCCTGGGTTCATGTGAGTGTGTTTTGTGTTGGTTGTGCGTGGAAGTGGTTGGTTTCCTGGTAAGAATGCTCACAAACTGTTTTTAATGTATTTATTATGACCCAGTGCGGGTGAAGAAGTAAATGTGGAGAAGCCATGTATTAACACAATTATGCTGCATAAAAAAATGATTCAAATTCAATACTTAGCATCCCAGCTTTGATCTGGGTTCTTGATGATGATGATAATAATCACTTTTGATCCGAAAGCTTTATGTAGACCTTTGTATGCATTNTTTTTTTTTTTTAAGAATGTGTGGTCTGTTTCTGTTATCTTTATTATATTATTATTATGATGATGATTATTTCAGTTTGACAGAGAGATACAAGTTGTCTTCATTGATATATTCTTTTATGTATAAAACTGTGAAATTTACTGTTATTCTGCTATGGGTGAATCTGTAGGGTAGTTTTGCATGATAACCTTTTTTGTTGTTCAGTTATTAATGTTTTTTTTCTTCTGTTTTCGCCCCACCCGCCTCCTCGCTCTGTCTCACTCTCAGGGTTCGTACAAAAGGCTTTCTCAAATCATCATTTTCCTTGCAAAACTTTTCTTCACCTATGATTTCTGAATATGTTAAATCGTCAATCACTACTTTTTTAGCACTTGACTGTGAATTCAAATGAACAGGGTGGAGTTATCAAATCCACATTCCACTCATAGGTTTTCTACAAGATGTTCATCATTTTCCCCATTTTTTATTTTTATTTTTATTTGAAATCCTCCCTGTCTCTTGGAAGAATGGAGACTTGTCACTGTTTGACGTTATGACCGATGTAAAAGGGAGTTTTGTGTCGCTGCTACATCCCCAAAAATAATTCTACTGGATTTGAATGGAACCAGAATCACCAGAACATTTTTGGTACACTACTCTTGTTCTTCGAATGAGTGCTTCAGAATCAGAAATGTAAGCTGTTCTGTATCAAAACTATTCAAGCAATAAAGATATATTAAAGAAAAGGTGTGGCAGTTTGTTTACCCTCCCAACGACAACCAGGCAGTGTTTGTTGCCATTTTAATGCATAATTTTGTGTTCTTCAGTCCAGAATAAACTTAAGCTTTATTTTTGACAAGCAGTAAAGGCCTATACATTTTTCTCAACCCGTGTGTCCAGAAAGAAGTGCGTCCAAAATCGCAGTGAGTTGGTACTACATTTGATACAGAACGAACTTTGCAACAGTTAAATGTAGTATGAATGTGTGTAGTAAGAATGAAATCCAGACGGACCACATTTTGCCATGTTGGCTTTGTGCTTCACTGCCATTCACAACCTTATGGGATAATAAAGTATCCAATGGATGCGCACTTCAGAATTCCTGTGTAAGTAGTAGGTCATTGGGTATTTTTCACCTAAATGTTTTATGAATACTGTGAATTTGGACACTTCTCATTAAATTTTTACTGTTTTCCTCCTACTGTATAGTAGGGGAGTAAGCATATTCAGACACTGGTAGTGTTTCCAGGAGTTTTGTATGTTGCATCCATACCAAGGATTGGCTGGTTGGCTTCAGAAGTTAACTCCTGCTGGTAGATGTAGTAACCAGTGTTGGGGAAAGTTACTTTTAAAAATATTGCATTCCAATATTGCGTTACTCCCTAAAAAAGTAACCAATTGCGTTAGTTACTTTTCATAAAAAGTAATGCGTTATATTACTTTTTCTCACCTGGGCTGGGCTGGGCTGGGCTTGTTTGTTTTTTAATAACAAAAAAGTTCTATTTTTGGCAAATGTAAAGGCCCTTTCACACCAAAACTGAAATGAATACGCCTCAGGCTGAAGGAAATGCAGAGGGCGCAGCTCAAACAAGCCTTTCAGCTGTGCTGCCATTCTGAATTACAGATGAATAAGACACAGAAGGAAGTTCAACACTCTTATTTCTAAATCTAATCTAAAGTATTTTTTGCTTATTAGTATGGTTGAATTAGTTCATTGAAGGACAGCAGCAAAGACAGTGTTTAAAGGGTTTGTTCACCCAAAAATGTAATTTCTGTCATTAAGTACTCACCCTCATATCGTCCCAAACCCGTAAGACCTTCGTTTGTCCTCAGAACACAAATTAAGATATTTTTGATGAAATCTGAGGGTATCTGATCCACACATAGGCAGCAATGATACTGCATCTTTTGAGGTCGAGAAGGGCATTAAAAGATATCGATAAAACGGTCAACGTGACTACAGTGGTTCAACCTTAATGTTATGAAGTGACGAGAATACATTTTGTGCGCAAAAACAATAACTTTTTCAACAATATCTAGTGATGGCCGATTTCAAAACACAGCTTCACGAATCTTTTGTGTCGAATCAGTGGTTCAGAGCGCCAAAGTCACGTGATTTCAGTAAACGAGGCTTCGTTACGTCATAAGTCTTTTGAAATTTCAGTGGTTCACGTGACTTTGGCAGTTTGATACACACTCTGAACCACTGATTCGAAACAAAAGATTCATAAAGCTTCGAAGTTGAACCACTGTAGTCACGTTGATCGTTTTATCGATGTCTTTTAATGCCTTTCTGGACCTCAAAAGATGCAGTGTCATTGCTGCCTATGTGTGGATCAGATACCCTCGGATTTCATCAAAAATATCTTAATTTGTGTTCCGAGGACAAATGAAGGTCTTACAGGTTTGGGACGACATGAGGGTGAGTACTTAATGACAGAAATTTCATTTTTGGGTGAACAAACCCTTTAATAAAGTGAGATTAAATACATAAAGTATTTTACATTTTTGTTACATAAAGTATATTACATTTGTGTAAATATAGGGAATTATTACAGGTTTGTGTAAAATTATGAGAATGTATTTCACTGGTTTTATTATGTCACAAACATTGTCACAAAAGTGCGGACTTGTGAGTGTTTAGGGTGCCATTTAGGACAGGGCCAAAGACAGGAAGAGGAAAATTGTTACTGTAACCACTGAAAAAAAAAATATATATAGAATAATCTTTTTAAGGCTAAACATTTGAACTCATTCATTTAATTTACATCTATTATGAGATGTCAGGTACACAAGAAAAAAATGATTACAAAAACTTTGGTGGTCGAAGTAATACATTATAATATTAAATGAGTTGGTGGTTACATTGGCTTCTAAAATCCAGAATCTGCAGGCTTTACATTTTCTACACTGACTTTGGAGGAAAAATCTGTGGAATGGATTTAAACTAGATAATATATTTTTATTTTTACAGTCTATGATTTAAACACAGTAAAATGTATTAAATATAGCTTTGAGCTTAAAAAACTTGTGCTGATGAATATGTAAAGTTCAGGAAATGTGTAGGATGGCAGATTCTGTGTGGTACTGTTTGTAACAGGAACGTGAAATTTAAGTTTTCGTACTATATCAGGTTTGTTCAGTTCTCCTACACTAGTTTAGCTCAGATGCAAACACCCTTGAACAAGCTAACAAAGGTCTTCAGGATTACTTGAAAATTACAGACAGGTGAGTTTGATCAGGGTTGGAACTGAAGTCTACAGGACAGTGGACCTCCAGGAGGAGAATCGGAAGAACCCTCTAATATATCAATGTCCTTTCTGTATGTTCATCCAACAAGATTTAGCCAGTCTGAGGGCTGGAAATGTCTCTTTTTGATGTGCTCTACCTGATGGAAACTCTATTCACAGCAGGTGTCGAATGTCAAGGCTTCTATCCATTATGAATTTGGCGAAGATCTCCTCTATTTAGCAAAAAGTTTATGTATGGATCAGCAAATAATAATAAAAAGAAATGTAGGTCATTTTTATCCAAACGGATAAAGTTCTTCAGACTGGACAGTTCTCATCAGGAGCACTGATAGGGATTGTTTTTCATGTGAATTTTATCAGCTCTACTCACGCTGACAGCACAGGTGTTGCGTGGTTCACCGCTCAACCAAAAACCCACATGGAATACCGTGGTGTGGACTGGCTTCAGGAGTCACTGTAGAAAGCTATTCTATTTCTTAAAAACTGCTTTTTTGGCATCAGAATACTAGCAGTCCTTAATAAATGCTGCAGATTCTTCAATGTGCTCTGATGTTTGGCAAGGTGAGAAACCCTGGTTTCCATCCTCATCATTCATTTTTAAAAGACACAGATGATACTGGACTGGAAGGAGCTGAAGAGACCGTAATAGCCTTCACATCGTCCATTATAGCAAAGCAGTTTTCTTCAGATTTCACTTGACATTCTGCAAAAACATACCAGTGTAGTTACATTGCAGGAAGCAGTAACAAATTCATTCAAATTCAAGTTCTGTATGTGTGATTATTGTCTGTGAAGGCAAATTTCAAAATGTGTACAAATTTCAACACAAATTGTAAACAAAAGCAGTTGTGCATGACATAACATTTATTTCCAAAGGGCAAAGAAAAACTTATAAGTGTTTAATATGGCGTCAATCCTGTTTATGGATATGAAGACTTGTCTTCTTGTAGACAAAAAAAATACAACAGTTGTTAGATGAAAATGAAAATGCTGGAAAGGATGAAATGTTTCCTAGAATACACAGAAGTGTGCGCCGACTTTATGACCACACATTTCATCAGTTTTGAAGGAGAGGCTGGTGGCTACATTCTCCTTCACCTATTGAACCATATATGAAAATGCTTCAAAATACACATTGTATATTTTTTAATCTGTTGTTTAAAGGGTAATAATCCCATGATTTATTCACCCTCAAACCAAACTAGGTGTACATGACTATCTTCTTTCAGACAAACACAATCAGAGATATATTTAAAAATATCCTGGCTCTTCCAAGCTTTATAATGTTAGTGAATGGGGGGCGTGATTTTGAAACCCAAAAATACGGAAGAGGATTAGGGCCAAGCAATAATAAAAAAATAAAAACCATCTCGAGATTAAAGTTGTTAAATTTCGAGAAAAAACTCGTTAAATTTCGAGAAAAAAGTCGAAATAAAATGTTGAGAATAAACTCGTTAAATTTCGAGAAAAAACTCGTTAAATTACGAGAAAAATGTAGTTAAATTTCGAGAAAAAAGTCGAGATAAAATGTTGAGAATAAACTCATTAAATTACGAGAAAAAACTCGTTAAAATTCAAGAAAAAAGTCGAGATAAAATGTTGAGAAAAAACTCGTTAAATTACGAGAGCAAATTCGTTAAATTATGACATTTTTCTCATAATTTAACAAATTTGTTCTCGTAATTTAATGACTTTTTTAAACATAATTTAATGAGTTTATTCTCAACATTTTATCTCGACTTTTTTCTCGAAATGTAACGACATTTTTCTCGAAATGTAACGACTTTTTTCTCGTAATTTAACGACTTTTTTCTCGTAATTTAATGAGTTTATTCTCAACATTTTATCTCGACTTTTTTCTCGAAATTTTACGAGTTTTTTCTCGTAATTTAATGAGTTTATTCTCAACATTTTATCTCGACTTTTTTCTCGAAATTTAACGAGTTTTTTCTCAAAATTTAACAACTTTAATCTCGAGATGGTTTTATTTTTTTATTATTGCTTGGCCCTAATCCTCTTCCGTACAAAAAAGTGCATCCGTTCATCGTAAAAATAATCCATACGGCTCCAGGGGGAAAAAAGTTTTAAATATGGATATTTTTCTAACAAAAACCCATCACTTTGCTTCAGAAGGCGTTTATTAACCCCCTGGAGCCGTATGAATTATTTTTATGATGGATGGATGCATTTTTTTGGGCTTCAAAATCACGCCCCCCATTCACTACCATTATAAAGCTTGGAAGAGCCAGGATATTTTTAAATATATCTCAGATTGCGTTCATCTGAAAGAAGATAACGTAACCTAAGCCATACTTACCATATTCATCTCCAGACTCTGGTTCTTGCTTAACTTCTACAGTTGTGTTAGATGGTCCTACGCCAACGGTGACCTTCACAACTTCCTTTGTTACAGGTAAATCCTTCCCCTCTGTAAAACATTCATTTTAAATTAGAAAACAGAAAGTCACGCCGGTTCTGAATGTCATGAAGGTGAGTAAATTATGACAGAACTTTCATTTCCGGATAAGCCATCCCATACCTGCATGCATTACACGCAGGTGTTTCTTCATGGATGATGAATGAGCGAAGAATTTGAGACATATGGGGCATTGGTAAGGCTTCTCCCCCGTGTGACTTCGCAGATGTACGGACAAATGCGCAAACTGTCGGTAGCTCTTCTTGCACTGAGGACACTGATACGGCTTCTCTCCGGTGTGAACCCTCTGATGAACCACCAAATCTTTAGCTTGGCCAAAACTCTTCCCACATTCAGGGCACTCGAATTTCGGTTTATTCTCTTTGGTGTGAGTCCGCAGGTGAACCTTAAGGTGTCCCGCCTGACTAAAAATCTTATCGCACTGAGGGCACTCGTGCTTTTCTTCGGTGTGTGTCCGTCTGTGCAGAACCAGACTGCTGGGATGACTGAAGCTTCGCTCACACTGCGAGCACTGAAAGAGTTCATCGCCCCGGTCGTAATGGTGCCGGCGCTGATGACGCGCAAGGTCAGAAAGTTTGACGAATCCTCTCCCGCACTCGGAGCATTTGTGAGGTCGTTCTCCTTCATGAACATACCGCACGTGTTTCCTGAGGCCAGCTGCTTGAGTAAATGTCTTCAAACACAAACTGCAGGTATGAGAAACCCCTGAAATGATAAAATATAATTCAATTTAAATTATTAATAAAATAAATACTAAAATAATGTATACAGCATAAAATAATTCATTCAATTGCTATAAGCACTGATGACACATTTAGTGATGTCAAAAATACCGACGTCGGTACTGAAATTTGACAAATGTGATGCTTTGGGCACTGTTGAGCAGTTTAGTAAACACCTCTGATTAGGGCTGCAACAAACGATTATTTTGATAATCGATTACTCTACCGAATATTGGAACGATTAATCGACTAATCGTCGATTATTATACTGGTTAATCAGTATGCTTTGTTTGATTATTCCACTAGCAATTAGTTAAAATACTGAGTTACACTTTAACTAATAATTAAAACAAGGAAATCACTTCAACTTTTGAAAGTGTATTTTTTATGAATTTGTTAAAAATACTGTTAAAATGACGTTCTGTGTTTTTATTATGTCTGGGAATTGTAATAACGTTTTAATAAGAGAAAAATATGAATGTAATATTGTGCAAAGATTTCTGAAAAATGCTCCTCTCTAGATTTCTTCTTCTTTTCTTTTTTTACTAACTATCGAGTTTATGGTCAATGAATGGCTCTCCTGAGGTAAATGTAACATTTTGCGACACATTTGTTTGCAAGCTGTTTTATTGCGGTCTTTCTGCGGTTGAAACTCTGATTAAGTGATTACATTAGAGCTGGATTCATTTCAGTAAATTGTACTGTATCTTTCAATATACTTTTTGAAGTTCATTCATGTTTATTTTGTGCTGTAATAGCAGAAAAGAGGAAGAGATAATAGGTTCACGTGCCGCTTGACCTGAGGCGCTACAGCGATCTGTCACTCCGCAATAAAGAGCTCCAAAACCACATGTATTGTTTGAATCCCGTAGTAAAATTGACAGAATTTAAAAGTTAAGACTTTGTTTTATATCAAAAGTAACCTGATCTGTCTTATCTGTCAGCGTGTTGTCTGTGTCCTCTATGCTCTGCTATGTATCTTTCACTGCGTGAGAAAATGGACGTGTGGCAAACAGTGAGTTTGAATGAGAGTTGGTGGTCCTGCATGACAGCATTTTTTGTAGTTTTGCTAAACGTTATGTTTTATGCTATGTTAAACTCCCACATTTTAGGGGTTCGACTTCGTTTACACTATGCACTCACAAGCTCCGTGTCTCCTTCTATTGGATTCGATCCGGAAGGGCTGCATTACAGTATTGCGCTACAGCGCCCCACTGGTCAAACCGTGTTATTGCAGGACCTTCAAATAGACAGATGAGATCAAAAGACTATTCGACAACAAAAATATTTGTCGACAATTTTTTATTGTCGACGTTGTCGATAATGTCGACTAATCGTTTCAGCTCTACCTCTGATTGGCCATTGTGTTCACGTGCTCAACAGATATGTCTGTAATTGGCTACAATGATCAGCGCACGGGAGCGTTTGAAAGCGGAAGAATTTGAAAGCAGGCGTCTATCAGCGGACCGCTCCCCTGTGTATCTGTGTAAGCGCTAGGTGAAGAGCGTCAAAGATATCTATTTACAACATGTTTTTGAAGCGTTGATCATTGTTGCCAATCACAGACATATCTGTTGAGCTCGTGAACACAGTGGCCAATCAGAGGTGTTTACGAATCTGCTCAACAGCGCTCAAAGTGTCACATTTTTTTTTATTTCAGTACCGACTTGGTACCAAAGTCGGCACTTTTAGATAACACTAGTCAGAAATGCAAAATTTGAGCATGTGATGCATTAAAGGGTTAGTTCACCCAAAAATTTTAATTCTGTCATTGATTACTCACCCTCATGTCGTTCGACCCCCGTAAGACCTTCGTTCATCTTCAGAACACAAATTAAGATATTTTTGATAAAATCCGATGGCTCAGTGAGGCCTACTAACACTTTCAGATGCCCAGAAAGCTACTAAAGACATATTTAAAACAGTTCATGTGACTACAGTGGTTCAATGAAGTAATGAGAATACTTTCTGTGCACAAAAAACAAAACAAAATAACAACTTTATTCAACATTATCTAGCGATGGCCGATTTCAAAACACTGCTTCATGAAGCTTCGAAGCTTTACAAATCTTTTGTTTCGAATCAGTGGTTCGGAGCGTGTATCAAACTGCCAAAGTCACGCCCCCCAGTGGTGAACCATTGAAATTTTGAAACACTTATGATGTAACGAAGCCTCGTTTACTGAAATCACGTGACTTTGGCAGTTTGATTCACGCTCCGAACCACTGATTCGAAACAAAAGATTTGTAAAGCTTTGAAGCTTCATGAAGCAGTGTTTTGAAATTGCCCATCACTAGATTTTGTTGAATAAAGTCGTTATTTGTTCTTTTGGTGCACAAAAAGTATTCTTGTCGCTTCATAACATTAAGGTTGAACCACTGTAGTCACATGAACTGTTTTAAATATGTCTTTAGTCCCTTTCTGGGGATCTGAAAGTGTTAATTGTCTTGCTGGCAATGCAGGCCTCACTGAGTGATCAGATTTTATGAAAAATATCCTAATTTGTGTTCTGAAGATGAACGAAGGTCTTACGGGTGTGGAACGATATGAGGGTGAGTAATTAATGACAGAATTAAAATTTTTGGGTGAACAAACCCTTTAATATTGTAATTCCAGTGTACAGTGTATAAACATTTTCGCCACAGATACAAAATGAACAGCTGCAAAGCACCGCATCTGAGGAAAAAAAAGTACTTTGCCAAATACAAAATATGTAAAGTTATTGCAACAGCCACCTTACAATGTCTTACCTGAATGAAATGCATCTTGATGTTTTTTCAGACTCGCTTCAGAGATGAATGTTTCATCACACATTGAGCACTGGAGAGGGTTCTCGCCCGGGTGGCTACTCTGGTGGGCTATCAGGTTTCTCCTCCAGCGAAAACTCAGGCCACACTGAGAGCACTTGTAAGGTCTCTCTCCTGTGTGAATCCGCTGGTGAATTTTAAACATACAATGCTGACTGAATCTTTTCCCACAATCAGAGCATTCAAATGACTTCTCCTGCAAGTCGACTTTTGGACCACCTGTTGGTTTCTCCGTTCCACTTTGCTTCTTTGTGGAAGCTTCTGGAAAACAAAGAGAAAATAATCCGTAAAAAAACGTGAAACATTTTGGATGGTCAGTTTTTGAGGACTGACATTTCTGAGGAACTTCAAACTTACTTTCATGGACTCGCATGTGAGCTTGGAGGAAACTGGGACGCCCAAACCCCTTGAAGCATATAGGGCAGTTGTGTGGCCTCACTCCTGTGTGAATTTCCAGATGCTTCTTCAAGTCTCCTGGGGTATAAAAGCTCTTACTGCACACAAAGCACAGGAACGCCCTCTCTCCTGTGTGAGTTTTAATATGCACAACCAAAGCCGATCGCTGACGGAAGCTTTTGTTACATGTGGGACAGTTGAAGGGCCTTTCACCTGTGTGAATCCGCTCGTGCTGTAACAAGCCTTGGCGTCGACCGAACTTCCTCCCGCAATAAGAGCAGGGGAAGCACTTCCCCTCTATGTCAGCATGCTGATCTGTTAAAATGACAAAGAAGAATCCATATTATCAAAACCACTATAAAATAATTTACAACAAAATTGAAACTCCAGGTTTTGCATCAACTCTGCTAGCATCACTCAACCCTGTTACAATCCTGTAATATTATGGAAAACAATTCTTCAAAAATATTTTATCCTTCCAGAAAGTGAACTCTCCAATGATCTGTGTATCTGAAAAGTATCCGTGCCTATTTCTATTCTAATAATTAAAATGTCAACCCTGTTACCAGGATATTTTATAGTAAACAAATGATTTTTGTTGGGGAAATATCATCATTATTTTTTTTTTTTTAAATAAGCACTAAAGTGCCAAGACTAAGAAATGGCTGTCAATCCTATTACCATCAGCACTCACCTGTTACAATACTGTAATATTATATAAAACAATTCTGTACAACTACTTTATCCTTTCAAGAAGTGAACTCTCCAAAGACATATATACTTCATCAATTATTTAACGTCAACCCTGCAACCAGGATTTTGTAAAGCTTTTTGAAAAGTGGATATTCTTAGAAATATTTCAAATAAACACTTTTAGTCTCAAGACTATGAAATGGATGTCAACCCTGTTATCAACATCACTCACCACTGTTACAATACTCTAGTATTATAGAAAACAGTTCTGCAAAACTACTTTATCTTTTCAGAAAGTGAAGTATCTGTGCCTATATCTAGTCAAATAATTAAAATGTCAGCCCTGTTGCCAGGATATTTTATAGTAAACAAATTATTTTTGTCAGAAATATCATCATACATTTTTTTAAATAAACACTTTTAGTGCCAAGACTATGATATGGATGTCAACCCTGTTATCAACATCACTCACCACTGTTACAATACTCTAGCATTACAAGAAACAGTTCTGCAAAACTAACTCCAGTATTATAGGACACAGTTCTGCAAAACTACTTTATCTTTTCAGAAAGTGAACTCTCCAATGACAAGTATCTATGCCTATCTAATCAAATAATTAAAATATCAACCCTGATACCAGGATATTTTATAGTAAACAAATGATTTTTGTCATAGAAATATCATCATTAAATTATTATTTTTTAACACTTTTAGTACCAAGACTAGGAATTGGCTGTCAATCCTATTACCTGTTACAGGAAGTGAACTCTCCAAAGACAAGTATCTGAATATTTCTTATCAAATTCAACCAAGTGTCAACCAAGTTAACAGGAATTATTGAGTGAATATTTGTGGAAATATCAACATACCCTGTTACCGTAAACCATGTTACCTTTTTGAATTTTACATCTGGTTATTTCTGAAGGTTACACAAGTTTATATATAGTTATGTCCCAACATATACTAAAAGTAGCTTAAGGTGGAACAGTACAATTTATTTCTAATCTTCATTTAAGAAAATAAATGCCAATATTGTAATTCATGCTGGTAGATCCTCCTACCTGGATGAAATATAAGCTGATGTTTTTTCAGGGAAATTGCAACAGAGAAGGTTTTGTTGCATATGGCACAATGAAATGGCTTCCGATGATCTGTCAGCTCTGAACTGGAACTCTGATCAACATCATGGTCTTGAATTACTGATGGACTGAATCCTGTCTGATTCTCTAATAGATCCTCCCTTGTGCTCATTTCTGTAAAACAAATTGAAACACATTACTATGCATTTATGCTATATTTAGACACAACTATTTTACTACATAAACTGGCCATAAATAAACAACTAGAGAACATACTGTCTTCAGAAACTCCAGGGTTTCCAGAAAGCAACGCCGACAGCTGTGATGAAGCAGAAACACCACAGACCCTTTCCACGTCATCCGGTTCACCCTGGTCCTCCTCCTCAGGGATAAGCGTATCAGCTCCGGTGGTCAGAACATCACGTTCCTGGAACTTGTTCAGATGGGACTGCATGTGTGCTTGTAGGCTACTGGGCCGAGGGAAGCTTTTTGAGCACAAAGGACAACAGTGGGGTCTCACGCCGGTATGAGTTCCCATATGAGTCTTCAGATCCCCTGAACCGTAAAACCGTCTGAAGCATATGAAACATTCAAAAGGCTTTTCTCCAGTGTGAATTTTCCTATGCACGATCAACACTGAACGCTGCCTAAAACTTTTATTGCACACCGTGCAGCGGAACGGTCTCTCCCCAGTGTGAATGCGTTTATGTTGCTCCATATCTTGATGTCGTCCGAATATTTTCCCACAGTATGGACAGGTAAAGCGCTTCCTTTCAGCAACACTCAAACGTTCTTTTGAAAGAAATGAATCAACAGGATTTTTTTAGTGATGACAGACAACCAAACAACATATTGTACTATGCAATGCTATTGGTGATTTAACTCAGGGGTTTTCAAACCGGGCAGCAGGTTCTCAACCAGGAGACCTGGGCCCACTAGGGGGCCTCAGCAAGACTTAAAAGATGATTTAAAATAAGACCAAACAAGCATTAAAATAAGCTAAAACAACTAAAATTCTAAATTTGTCTAACTACTGTTCTAACTTCTAACTACTGTTTTTCTTGGAAAACCTGGATATATGAGGTAGCCTAACTTTAAAAGTGTGATTTTTAGAAAAGTCATGTAAATCAATAAAATCTAAAAATGGCATCAGCATTTACATTTTTCTAGTTACGCCAAGCTCTAAAATATTTTATTGAGTAGAAATTGAGAACCTACGGAGCCCCGCACATGACATGCAGGGGGAAAAAAAGTACAGGCTAAATTGTGCGCAAGATTTACTCATTTGTTCCCTCCATTTGCTAAATCGTGCACATGATTTATTATTTTGTTCCCTCGATTTGCTAAATTGTGCGCACGATTAACTATTTCGTTCCCTCGATTGCTAAATGTGTGCAGGATTTACTAATTTGTTCCCTCGATTTATAAATCGTGCACACGATTTAGCAAATCAAAGTAGCGAAATAGTAAATCGTCCGCACGATTTATAAATCGAGGGAACAAATTAGTAAATCCTACACACATTTAGCAAATCGAGGGAACGAAATAGTAAATCGTGCGCACAATTTAGCAAATCAAGGGAACTAAAAAGTAAACCGTCCGCACGATTTAGCAAATCGAGGGAACTAAATTGTAAACCGTCCATACGACTTAGCAAATCAAGGGAACGAAATAGTAAACCGTCCGCACGATTTAGCAAATCGAGGGAACTAAATAGTAAACCGTCCACACGACTTAGCAAATCAAGGGAACAAAATAGTAAACCGTCCGCACGATTTAGCAAATCGAGAGAACAAATTAGTAAATTGTACGCACGATTTAGCAAATCAAGGGAACGAAATAGTAAACCGTCCACACGATTTAGCAAATCGAGGGAACAAATTAGTAAATTGTACGCACGATTTAGCAAATCGAGGGAACGAAATAGTAAATCGTGCGCACAATTTAGCAAATCAAGGGAACTAAAAAGTAAACCGTCCGCACGATTTAGCAAATCGAGGGAACTAAATAGTAAACCGTCCACACGACTTAGCAAATCAAGGGAACGAAATAGTAAACCGTCCGCACGATTTAGCAAATCGAGGGAACTAAATAGTAAACCGTCCACACGATTTAGCAAATCGAGGGAACAAATTAGTAAATTGTACGCACGATTTAGCAAATCGAGGGAACGAAATAGTAAATCGTGCGCACAATTTAGCAAATCAAGGGAACTAAAAAGTAAACCGTCCGCACGATTTAGCAAATCGAGGGAACTAAATAGTAAACCGTCCACACGACTTAGCAAATCAAGGGAACGAAATAGTAAACCGTCCGCACGATTTAGCAAATCGAGGGAACTAAATAGTAAACCGTCCACACGACTTAGCAAATCAAGGGAACGAAATAGTAAACCGTCCGCACGATTTAGCAAATCGAGGGAACTAAATAGTAAACCGTCCACACGACTTAGCAAATCAAGGGAACGAAATAGTAAACCGTCCGCACGATTTAGCAAATCGAGGGAACTAAATAGTAAACCGTCCACACGATTTAGCAAATCGAGGGAACAAATTAGTAAATTGTACGCACGATTTAGCAAATCGAGGGAACTAAATAGTAAACCGTCCACACGACTTAGCAAATCAAGGGAACGAAATAGTAAACCGTCTGCACGATTTAGCAAATCGAGGGAACTAAATAGTAAACCGTCCACACGATTTAGCAAATCGAGAGAACAAATTAGTAAATTGTACGCACGATTTAGCAAATCGAGGGAACAAATTAGTAAATTGTACGCACGATTTAGCAAATCAAGGGAACTAAATAGTAAACCGTCCACACGACTTAGCAAATCAAGGGAACGAAATAGTAAACCGTCCGCACGATTTAGCAAATCGAGAGAACAAATTAGTAAATTGTACGCACGATTTAGCAAATCGAGGGAACAAATTAGTAAATTGTACGCACGATTTAGCAAATCGAGGGAACTAAATAGTAAACCGTCCACACGACTTAGCAAATCAAGGGAACGAAATAGTAAACCGTCTGCACGATTTAGCAAATCGAGAGAACAAATTAGTAAATTGTACGCACGATTTAGCAAATCGAGGGAACTAAATAGTAAACCATTCACACGACTTTGCAAATCAAGGTAACGAAATAGTAAACCATCTGCAGAATTGATCAAATATAGGGAGCTAAATAGTAAACCGTCCGCACGATTTAGCAAATCTAGGAAACTAAATAGCAAATCGTCCGCACGATTTAGCAAATCGAGAGAACAAATTAGTAAATTGTACGCACAATTTAGCAAATCGAGGGAACTAAATAGTAAACCGTCCACACGACTTAGCAAATTGAGGGAACGAATTAGTAAATTGTGTGCACGATTTAGCAAATTGAGGGAACTAAATAGTAAACCATCCGCACGATTTAGCAAATCGAGAGAACGAATTATTAAATTGTACGCACGATTTAGCAAATCGAGGGAACGAATTAGTAAATTGTATTTTTCACAATTTACTTTTCTTTTTTTTTTTGGCATGTCGTGTGGGATTCCGTAAGAACCACTGAGNCACACGACTTAGCAAATCAAGGGAACGAAATAGTAAACCATCTGCAGAATTTATCAAATATAGGGAGCTAAATAGTAAATCGTCCGCACAATTTAGCAAATCGAGGGAACTAAATAGTTAACCGTCCACACGACTTAGCAAATTGAGGGAACGAATTAGTAAATTGTGTGCACGATTTAGCAAATTGAGGGAACTAAATAGTAAACCATCCGCACGATTTAGCAAATCGAGAGAACGAATTATTAAATTGTACGCACGATTTAGCAAATCGAGGGAACGAATTAGTAAATTGTATTTTTCACAATTTACTTTTCTTTTTTTTTTTGGCATGTCGTGTGGGATTCCGTAAGAACCACTGAGGGTCCTCAAAAATGTTCAGAGAAAAATATAGTGTAAAAATGTAAAACTATTAAAAATAATAATAAGATTAATCATCACAAATAATTTTATTCTAGTAACATAAAAACCAAAACAACTACAAAAACTTAGAAACTTGACAGAAAGTAAATATTTTATAGATATATTTTCACAAAATAAATGCATCTTTCTTTATACATGAAAATGCTGCCTTTTCCATTGCAGGAAATGGATCATCATATTTAGGGGTCTGTGGCATTAAAAAGTTTGAAAACCCCTAATTAACCAATATCTGTAACTTTCGAAAAGGAGATGGCACCACCATAAAACCTCACAGGGGTCAAAATTTTAGGGGCTCTGCTATTTCTCTTCAATTTTAATTATTTCAAAATTATTCACTCACCTGGATGAGCGACTCGTTGATGCTTTATCAGGGAGAAGGAGAGAGAAAACCTCCTGTCACAAAGCGTGCAATGGTACGGTCTGTCCTCTGTATGATGAGTACGGTAGTGTTTTTTAAGGTTTACTGCTTGACTGAAATATTTCCCACATTGGGAGCACTGGTATGGCTTCTCTCCGGTGTGAACACGCAGATGGATTCGAAGCTTTGCTTGCTTATGAAATCTCTTTCCACATTGATTGCACTGGTGTGGCTTGTCTTCATCGTGAACTTGCTGGTGAGCTGTAAACTCTTCCTCTTTAAGAGAGTTTATTGTTCCAATGCCTAGAAGAGGAAATGATGCAATGTTAAAAAGCAGTTATGTGGAGTGGGATTTTAAACCAGTGAGATTTCAAGATGGTTTAGGCTATTGTATTTTGGTAGAAACCAGCCCTTCGTCCCAATGTGCTTACTATCCAACCTAAGTAGTATGTGAGATTAGAATAAATGTGCCCTAAAGCATAGTCTGTTGATAGTCCACTATTTCTGGTAGATTTTCGAAGTATGGATCTGTGTACATTCTAACAGCTACACATCCTATTTAGATGAGGATTCGGTCCAGAACTACAAACATTAATAAAAAGAACTACAAATGTGAGTCCGATGGTTGAGAAGAGATGCCCTGAAAGGGGATTTTATTGATAATAAATATCTAATCTGATAAAAAAAAATATTTATTTAAAGAGGTTTAAATAAATGCTTAAATTATGTGTTTTTACATTTTCAACTGTAATGTTGCTGTCTGAGCATGAAAAAGGTCACAATATAACTCTATATTATATTTAAATAATTCCAGCCCAAGGCACATGCAAACGGAAGTGCTTCTCAAATGGAAGGCTGCATCCTACGAAGGCTGCATATCTCGGCTGCAACGTCATCAAACATCACTGAAGGCCATCTCAATCAGAAGGATCCTTAGTATCATAGTAGTTAAAGACACTTAGTAAAAAATGGGATGGGGCATAGTATGAGTAGGCAAATTGGGACACAGAATATGATAACCATGGTAAGGATTTTGCAATTATTAGACTCACCCTTTTCAGATGAATGTGCAGAATCCTGAGAGAGCTCAGATGAAGGAGATGGAGCTCTTTCAGGAACATCCTGTTGACTTTGGGCATTGTGTTCATTAGATGCATCACTCTCCATACTGTCTACAAGGTCCAGAGAGTGCGATTCAATATTGTCCTTAAGTGCGTCAGTTTGTAAGTGTTTGTGTAGATCTTCATAGGTCACAGAACTGCAAGGCCTCTCATTGTCACAAGCATCCAAATGGTTCATGTCGTCTGATTCAGAGGAGGTCTGATCGTTAGATGTGAGACGTGCAAAGCTGTTGACACAGTCAGGGCAGCGGTGGGATATCTCTCCTGTGTGCGTCAGCTCATGTTCCTCCAGCTGACATGCAAAATTTTTCCCACATTCAACACAAATTAAGCACTTACCCTCCATACTAACATCTTGACCTGCAAAAAGAGAGGATACTTAATTCTGATTGGTCAAAATCTCTACCTGTCAATGTTACAAAATAAGCCCCTGCATGATGATACAACACTGATTACCCTGGTAGGATTTATTTTGCGATTGTAACCTTTATTGAGTGTATAATATAATCAGTGTTGCCAAGTTCGCAGTTTTCCCACAGAATTGGGCTACATTAACACTGTTGCCGCAGGTTGTTTTTCATGTCTGTGGGTTGAAGCGACACCAAATAACATGATATTTAGCCCCTGGAATGCGGGAACACTGCCAAAAACGTGGAAAAAATCTGACTGGATGGGGCAATACACTGGCAGGACCCACAGAAGTTTGAGACAGTGGTTCAACCTTAATATTATAAAGCGACTAGAATACTTTTTGTGCGCCCAAAAATAACAACTTTATTCCACAATATCTAGTGATGGGCGATTTCAAAACGCTGCTTCATGAAGCTTCTAAGCTTTACAAATCATTTGTCTCGAATCAGTGGTTCGGAGCGTGTATCAAACTGCCAAAGTCACGCCCCCCAGTGGTGAACCATTGAAATTTTAAAACACTTATGACGTATTGAAGCCTCGTTTACTGAAATCATGGGCTTTTGGCGCTCTGAACCACTGATTCGAAACAAAAGATTCATAAAGCTTCGAAGCTTAATGAAGCAGTGTTTTAAAATCGTCCATCACTAGATCAGGGATGCAAACAGGTAGGGGGGAAAAAGGTGAGATAATTGCACGGGGCGGGGGCATGCTGCGCACAGAATTCTTTAAAAGTTATTTGCTTTACATGCTCATTTGTAGTTACTTTAAGGGATTTTTTTCATTTATTTTTCAGTCCAAAACTGTAATTTTTCACAAACAAATTTAACATATTGTTGCAACATTTTACCAAAATCAACATTTGGTTAAAATCTCATGTAATAAAAGACGAAGTGCTATGGAGGATATTTAAGACAATATTGGCTGATTAGATGGCAATACTGTTTGCCACATCTCAGACCTCAAATTCATAAAATATTACCCATTATCGACACAGTTTTTAAAGTAAAGTGAAAATGAAACACTGTACAGTGCTTATTGAAACAACAGCCTTGTTCAAATACCCACACTTGCGGTCTTGTCTACCACTTGTCTACTTATATGACGTATTTCCTGTATTTGGCTCAAGTGTTCAAGTGGCCGTGAAGACCGCAAGTGTGTGTAGAACTTCTGATTTCCCGATGGGACACACTTATAGTCTTGCAAAAATGCAAAAAATGCAATTCATTGCTTTGCATTTTAAAATACACTTCTAAATGTCTGTTCAGTGGTCGGTATGTAACTAACAGAAGACACAATATTAAAATTGTGGTGCTTTTTTAAGTGATAAAAAGCAGTTGCAAATGACGTACAAAATACACACAGCCTACCCATCTTTGCATCAATAAAATGTGCAACACTTTATATTTTAATACCAAATTATATGTAATATATAATTAATTTAACTTACAGTCGAATGTTTTCCTTGACATCTCGCTATTTCGGGGCATGTGAGTTCCTGAACATAGTGCATGATGGGATATGCTTAGCCTCGAATTGTGCTCCGAAGCAGTATTCAAGATAGTGTGGGTTTAGTGTGCACTTGGGCATTTTTAAGACATGGGACAGTCTTGCGCACTTACTTCCTGTCGCGTGCACACGCTCTCAAGTGGCCAAGACCGCAAGTGTGGGTATTTGGACAGGGTTCACTGAAAGGTGAGGAGTTTGCATCTATGCTAGATATTGTTGAATAAAGTCGATATTTTGTTATTTTTGGTGCACAAAAAGTATTCTCGTCGCTTTATATTATTAAGGTTGAACCACAGTACTCACATGAAATTAAGTTTTATTGCTGGCGATGCAGGCCTCACTGAGCCATCAGATTTTATCAAAAATATCTTAATTTGTGTTCTGAAGATGAACGAAGGTCTTACGGGTGTGGAACGACATGAGGGTGAGTAATTAATGACAGAATTTTTCTGTCAAGTTAAATTCACAACTTTGGATGGAAACGTAGCTAGTGTTATAAATATATCCACAGTAAAAGGGGGTTTTAGCAGTCCACTTTATTTTGCACCTAACAACACCCCAAAACCATGGAAAAATCACTGCGATGCATAGAATCTAATGTCTAATTGTACCTTGATGAAATGCACGCAGATGTCTTCTCAAGGAGGATAACAGGGCAAAGTTTTTAACACAGATCGTACAGTGAAAAGCCTTCTCATCCGTATGGACAATCTGGTGAGTCTTGAGATCTCTTTCCCGGGTAAAAGTCTTTCCACACACCAAGCACTCAAAAGGCCTCTCGCCTGTGTGAATCCGGACATGTTCGGACAGATGCTGTATACGGGAAAAACCCTTCCCACACTGAGAGCATTGAAAAGGCCTCGCTCTGGCAGAAAGATTCTTTGCGTGGTCGTCTGTGGTGATGTTTGAAAAGGAAAATGATTATGTTATGTTGTCTCTCTCAACAAATACATACATCTGTTCAATATATATGACAGCAGTAACAGTTGTACTCTATAGGCCAGGGGTTTTCAGAAGTTTTTGATGCCACAGACCCCTAAATGTGATGTTCCCTTTGCAAGGGACCCCCTTCCTAAC
>RJVU01068486.1:4780758-4798335 GCA_003731715.1 Anabarilius grahami
GTTGGTCCACTGTGTTTTATCAAGGGCAGGGTCAATGCAGCTAGCTATCAGGAGATTTTGGAGCACTTCATGCTTCCATCTGCTGAAAAGCTTTATGGAGATGAAGATTTCGTTTTTCAGCACGACCTGATACCTGCTCACAGTGCCAAAACCACTGGTAAATGGTTTACTGACCATGGTATTACTGTGCTCTCCTGACCTGAACCCCATAGAGAATCTGTGGGATATTGTGAAGAGAAAGTTGAGAGACGCAAGACCCAACACTCTGGATGAGCTTAAGGCCGCTATCGAAGCATCCTGGGCCTCCATAACACCTCAGCAGTGCCACAGGCTGATTGCCTCCATGCCACGCCGCATTGAAGCAGTCATTTCTGCAAAAGGATTCCCGACCAAGTATTGAGTGCATAACTGAACATAATTATTTGAAGGTTGACTTTTTTTGTATTAAAAACACTTTTCTTTTATTGGTCGGATGAAATATGCTAATTTTTTGAGATAGGAATTTTGGGTTTTCATGAGCTGTATGCCAAAATCATCAGTATTAAAACAATAAAAGACCTGAAATATTTCAGTTGGTGTGCAATGAATCTAAAATATATGAAAGTTGAATTTTTATCATTACATTATGGAAAATAATGAACTTTATCACAATATGCTAATTTTTTGAGAAGGACCTGTATATATATATAGACTTCCATAGTATGGAATAAAAATACTATGGAAGTCAATGGTGCCCCACAACTGTTTGGTTACAAACATTCTTCAAAATATCTTCCATTGTTTTCAGCAGAACAAAGACATTTTTACAGGTTTGAAACAACTTGAGGGTGAGTAAATGTTGACAGAATTTTCAATTTTGGGTGAACTATCCCTTTAAGGCACCCAGACTCCAGATTAAAAACCCTTGAAAATCAAATCAGGGCAGTTTAGACTATTCACAAATAGGTGGAACAGTATCAAAATGTGCAGATTATCATACAGTAGTCAATGGATGTAGTATGCCTAGGGTTGCAAAGGGGCGGAAAGTTTCCAGTAAACTTCCGGAAACTTTCCACGGGAACTTAACCTGGGGAATTTTGGAAATATTCCAATTTGGAAACTTTACGGGAATTTATGGGAATTTACGGGAATTAATTGGAAATTTTGGGAAATGTATACAAATTTATATAAAATGTATCATATAAAAAAAAATATAAACATTTTCTTTGGTCATAACATGAAATAACAGTTATTTATTTTTCACATTCAATTAATTCTAATTTAGTAAATATGTAAATTAAATATATTTTTATTGCAGCAATTGTTATGTGTTATTTATATCCTTCAGAAATCAAGTCTAATTTTGCTGATTTGATACTTATTGTTTGAATAAGTTGTTATCATTGTTGGAAACAGTTGTGTTAGCATGTTAGAATGATTTCTGAAGGATCATGTGACACTGAAGACTGAAGAAATGATGCTGAAAATTCAGCTTTGATCACAGAAATAAATTATATTTTATGTATATCAATTATTATACCATTATTTTAAATTGTAGTTATGTTTCACAATATTACATTTTTTCTGTATTTTTGATCAAATGTGCATGTTATGGACTGGGGGAATGCACAGTGCATGCAGGGGGTGTGGCCTCAATAGCCCTGCAGTAAGTAGTGTGCTGTGTGAGGAATGTGCAGGGTAAAAATTAAACTAACATTGCATTAAAAATGGTTGTTTTAACCAAAATTATGTTGCAAGATGTTTTTTTTTCAACTACATTTAAGTACCCTGTTATAGGCTAACCTGCAATTTTGCAAATTCCCTGTTTATTCCCATTAATTCCCATATATTCCCGTTAATTCCCATGGAAAGTTTCCAGCTTTGAAAATTCCCGGAATTTTGCAACCCTAAGTATGCCTAATGTATAATGTAAACTCCTGCATTCTCACCCAGATCAAACGAAGCACCTGATGGGTGTAGATCAAACGTCCTCGCCCCTAAATCAGCATCCTGTTCTTCAGTGCTACAGCCAGCTGATGGAAACACGCCCACTTCCTCTCGGTCAGCGTATGACTTCATGCTCAGATCCATGTCTTATGGTGTAAAACCTAGAGGAAAACTACATTTTATTTTCCTTTTTTTTAAGAAAATGCACTATAGTTGCTACTCTGGAACAGTGATTACATAAAAAAGATTGAACTGTGTGGGGTTAAATTACTAAAATTTTCATGTGCCATTGCATTTGCATTGATAATGCAAAATACTATACTATAATACCCTGGTATTACCATGGTACATGTCCAAAGAGATGGCAATACTCTGAATAATCTATATATAGTCTTAAATTATTGTATTGGATTTTGTTTTATTATAATATGTATGTCTTAATGTCTATATGACAACAAAATCAAAGCTGGAGACTGTACAAACCTCCTTTAGCTGCATTTGGCTTCAGTTACATGTCAACACACAGTTGAAGGCGCATTAGCTGTAGTTCAGGCAGATGAAAGAGAAAAATAAACACTGGCTGCGTCACAACATAGAGACACAAATGTGAAGTTCATGCAGAAGAAGCCTCACCTTTCCTGTGTCTCCGGTCTCCTCACACAATTATCATTCACGTCCACACAGACTGACAACCCGGAAATGACCGGAGGGATTACTTTTTTTTCAAAATAAAAGTTAATCGCAATATAAAAAAGCTTGACCAAATATGAGTAATAATTTTGTAATCTTGAAATATTCAGCAGATCTAAAAATGCACTTGGACATAAACATAAAAATTGCATGTTATATCAAACAAGCAGCATTTGAAAGAAAAACAATACAACAACTTTTCAAGCAAAACATTTTATTTAGAATTTTTGGGAGTTTAAATGATAAAACATACATTTCACAATGATGATCAATAATATTGTGACACTTTATGGTTGTTAAACGTTAATGTAATAATATATTTATTTAATGAACTACTACACCTTACTCTAGAATTCTAAGTAAAATTGCCTCTGTTTTTGGAAGAAAAAATTGCCTGGAATGATTTGTTTACTTACAGTTTGGATCAAATCATCTGCTAAATGAATAAATGTAAATGGTTTGATATGTTAATATATAGTAATGGAATGACATTCATAAATCTGTGTATGTGCCCAAATATGTTTAATATGAAAATTAAATGCTATTATTGGAAGAATTTACTATGAGACATTGACTGTGTTTTGTTCTTAACATTAGGACCTTGATTTAAACAAATATCAGTAAGATATAAGTTTAGATATGAGAGATAGGCTATGGAAAGGTTCGTAAAGTTATTATTGGTCTTGTTTACAACTGGTATTAGGATGCGTTTTGGTCGATCGGATCACATAGACGAGGGAGACACATTCCCGTTTACACCAGGGGCCTGATGTTTAAATGGGTAAGGGTGAGTGGAGCCATTTTTTACTTATGTGGTCCTCAAGATAAGGGAAAATGAGGCAGAAGTACAATGAAAGTATTTAAAGTAATTTCAGGATGTTTCCTATCATTTTAAATGATCAGAATGCATCTATGACAAAGGGTTCTAAAAATATGGCTTCTTATAAAAAAGTGTTCCTCTGGCTCAATTTACCCCAGGTTAGGGGTAAGTTGATCCAAGTCAGTAGGTGGGTGTAAACTGAAAATCTGAATCAAACCTATGTGAAATTTTAAAGATAATGTACCTATTTTAAAAACGAATTTAATAATCAAATTTCCTTTTACATATAATCTTTGTTAAAATATTTGACAAATATTTCTTTTTTTAAAGCTAACTTAAACAACATAAAACCAACCAAATGAAGTTCAAATTTCAGTATGTTTAATAACTGTATGTTCACCAAAGTTGTAACCTTCCCATAAACAGACTAAACAGAGAGTTTGTTGAATAAAATGAAATAAAAACTAAATAAGAATGAATCAATGTCACTGAAACTAATAAACATTTTAGTCAAAAGGTTCTTGTCATGGTAGTTTTTCTGCAATGTCGACCATGATAGGCCATTAGAGACTACAGGTGGAAAGATATATATGATTAAACATCATCTGGTTCGTATCAGAGAAGGATTTGATGTACTTGTACACTACTGCTATCAAATAAAGTAGAAAATAAAGATAAACTAAACCAGTTGCATAATATTACATTGAAATGACACCAGTTTATACTTCAGATTTAACTTAAATTCATTGCCTTATGGTGGGGTAAGTTAAAACGCTGCCTCAATTTACCCCACAGCATTTGCCTCACTTTGCCCCATAGCTGCCATTTTAGGAAAAGCTAGCTTACCAATTCAGAATAGTATTTAGCTAAATGACTTGCATGGTTTTATACGTTGCTAAATCACCAATATTCACCATAAATATTTTTAGACCTGGACAAATTTGCTTTGTTGAAACAGCCATTACATCTTTGACAAGCCAAAAACAGTTTTTAAAGTAAATAAGTGACTTCCACTCCTCCCATGTGCTTCTCCTTTTTACAGTCTGGCAGAAATGACGGGTGGTTTTAAAATATATGGTCACATGATAATAAAATGGTACGGTTGCCAAGACACAGGGGGTGGCTCATCTTACCCCACTCTCCCCTACGCACAAAAAAGGCATTGAAATGTGTGTGCGCTGTTTTCCACGCAAGTATCTGGATTTATAAATAAAATCTTGCTGTAAATATGTGCGCACCGTTCGGATACTCTTGACTGTGCGTACGCACTCTTTTAGGATGAAATCTTCGGAAAGTTTTATACATGAGGCCCCAGGTGTTTTAATCAGTCTCTTTTGTTCACTTTCGACCACTTCTGTCCAGATTTCTTCGAGGAAAGGGTCTATGGGCGAGTAAATGTATGGGCATTTCAGATCTCTAAGCAATTTACATATGAAAGCACCGAAGATGACGAAAAAACACATGGAGAGCAGCAGCTTTCGTTTTACTGCTCTGACAGCCGCAAGATCACGCCATGAATTGCCAACCACCTCTTGTAGAATGAGCCCTTAAGCCCACAATGACAATGACGGACCCATCGATGTATAGGCCAATTCAATCACCTTAACATTGCTGGCATCCAAACTAAAATTCAGACGAGCTTGATTAACCGACAAGGCATGTAACTCACCCACCTGCTTAACTGAGATTAAAGCAAAGAGTAAAACCGTTTTCAGAGATAGGAGCTTAATATGAACACGCTCCTGAGGTTCACACGGGGCAGAAGTTAAAGCATTCAGAACCATGGAGAAGTCCCATGACAGGATCTGCCGCTTAGACACTGGTCTTAAATGCTTCACTCCCTTCATAAACTGGCATATAAGAGGATGTTGTCCCACTGAAGCTGCTTTGAAGCCTACGTGGCAAGCCAAAATAGCAGCCAGATAAACTTTTATAGTAGAATTGTTCATTAAGCTCTGCAAAAAACAGAGTATATCACTCATGGTGCACTGAAAAGGAATAACTCCTTTACATGTGCACCAGTCCTCAATCACACATCATTTAAGATCATACAATGAGAGCATAGATGGGAATCTAGCGCTCTAGCTAGCGTTTATAACTTCCTGGGGAAGCCTCATCTCATTCAAATTTAACAGGCCAGACCCAAAGATTTGACCCGTTCTGGCTGAGGGTGAAATGTCTGCCCACCCGCTTGTGACAGCAGGTCCTGGTGAAATGGGAGTGACCAAGGCTCTCCCTGAAGGTGCTGAACAATCTCTGCCAGCCACAGCCTCCCCGGCTAACAAGGGGCATAAGGAGAAACAAATCCGTTATCTCTTACTCTGTCTAGGGTGGGAGAAATTAGAGTTAGAGGTGGGAGTGCATGTAGCAACACGTTTGACCTTGGGTGTGCCAACGCATCTTTACCCAAAGGCGCATTTTCGAGCTTGAGAGAGAAATATTGCGGACACTTTGCATTTGCCTGCGAGGTGAAGAGATCTGCCTCTTCCAAATCTGATCTACCACCTGCAGGTGAAGTGCCCATTCTCTGTATAATGGATTGCCCCTTGAAAGGAGATCCGCTCCTACATTAGGACTCCCAGGACGTGCGTCGTGCACAACGTGCAGAAGTGCGCTGTGCTCCAGACAATCAGCTTGCGGGCTAAATTGTGCAGTTGCAACGAATGCGTTCCCCCCTGGCAACTGATATATGCAACCACAGTTCTGTTGTCTGTCCTGACAGGAACATGAAACCCCATTATCTCCAGAAGATTTTTGCGAAGCTGGGGCGTCCAGGGAGTGTTTAACAATCTGCCCTTAAAAAAAGCCTCTCAGCCCCTCAGGGATATATGCGTTGTTTCGACTTTTCTCAGAGACATGCCCCCCAACAGACCCCTGCCCGGAATACACAAGGGTCTCTCCACTGATGAAGAGCCTCCACGCATTCCGTGAGTATTCTCACTCTGCGGACGAGGCGTCTGCGGAACACCTGCCTCGCACCTACCCATCACTGTAAGTCCCTCAATTTGAGCAAACCCAGCGGGACCACTGTCAGTGACAAAGCCATCATGCCCATAAGGCAGAGACAGGTCCTGAGAAGGTTCCCTTGCAAAACTGGGTTAGGCATTGATACAATGTCATTAAAGCCATCTGATCTGTGCTCTGGGGTTTTACAGTCCTGGACAAATTCAAAAACCTCCTGTTCTGTGTTGGAGGAATAGGCTGCAGGGGAACAGGAGGACTTTCTCCATCCACCAGTGAGGACTAACTATGCTTTACACCCATGCATGCAATACACATCAGATGCGAATCACTACCTGAAATCATGAATCCACATGCCGACGGACATGAGTGGGAAGGGGCATCTTTCCCTTTCTCCACGGCGATCCTGGACACCGAAATGGTGAGATTTAAACTATCCAGAAACTTAGCACGCCTTGATGAATTAGCTAGGTTAGGAGACATCGGTATTGAAAATGCAGTAAAAAAAAGCTCAGCAATGAGCAGAGACATCCACATCAGATATTAATTGCACTGTGTCTACGGGGGCTCTTGCGAAGTCTCTATGGTTGAGGATGGTGGTGGGCTGTGTTCTGGGTCTGGCTGTGTCCTAAATGGAGGGTAGACGCTCTCCAGGCACCTGATGATGGCCTCCCTCCAGTCAAATTCTGAGGTGTCTGTGAGGTCTACCTGATGGTGATAATTGGCCCCGATCCAGAACAGCGATTTGATGGTCTCGTCATTGATGGAATAGACAGAATATTTCTGTGTAACTCAAAAAACTGTGGCTCATCTGAGCCACCGCAGCACATTTTGCAGCGTATTCCATCTTAGGGGTTCGGTTGTTCTGTCACGTTGACTGAAGAAGACTGATGACTGGATATAAAAATAACAATGAGGTTTATTAAACATTAATGCAGTAAGGCGTAACAGCGTGCATGAAATACGAACAACATCCGACAACTGAACAGTGAAACAAAGCAACTTAAATACAGGGCAAATGAGGGAACTAATGATTAACACCTGTGATGATAAATGAATGTCTGTGACAACAAATGAGAAGCGGGAAACTGAAACAAAGGAACACAGGAACTACCGAATACAAACTAAAAGTCCATGAAAACTAAGAACAAACATATCTGAATATGTGTAACAGACATAATATACATTTAAATGGAAGTAGACGGCCTATGTACATATTAAATACTGTAAATACAACTGCATAAATATAAAAATGTATTTACATGAGAGTTATTACTGCCAAATGCCTGGGTGGCATAAACACCATAAGGATATAGATCTGTAAAAACAGATGGCTGGCTAGCGGTTCAGGGTGGAGAAACTGTTCTTGTGCCTGGATGTTCTAGTGCACAGAGATCTGTGGCATTTTCCTGAGGGCGGTGGCCTGGGTGAGAGGGGTCTATGATGATGTTACCTGCCCGCTTCTTCATTCTGGAGATGTTCAAGTGCTAAAGCTTGGGAAGGTGCACACCAATCATCCTCTCAACTGTCCTAACAGTCTGTTCCAATCTACTTATGTCTGATATGGTGGCTGACCCAAACCAGACAGTTATAGAAGTGCACAGAACAGATTCAACGACAGCTGAGTAAAACTATTGAACAGATTGAACTTCTTCAGTTTGCGAAGGAAGTACAACTTCTGCTGGGCTTTTTTCACAATGGCGTCTATGTGAGTGTCCCACTTCAGGTCCTGAGAGATGATGGTGGCTGCCACAGTGCCTCCATTGATGGTGAGTGGGGGGAATGCTCTGGTGTTTCTCCCAAAGGAAGTCCACCATCATCTCCACTGTTCTGAGTGTGTTCAGCTCCAGGTTGTTATGACTGCACCTGACAGCCAGATGTCCAACCTCCTGTCTGTATGCAGACTCATCACCATTGTGGATGAGGCCGATGACTGTTTCATCTGCAAACTTCAGGAGCTTGACAGAGGGGTCTTTCGCAGTGCAGTCATTCGTAGTGGGGAGAGAACACACCCCTGAGGAGTACCAGTGCTGATTGTGGAGGTATTGGAAGTGAATTTTCCCAGCCACACTAGTTGCTGCCTCTCTCTCAGGAAGCTGGTGATCCACTGACAGATGGAGGTGGGCACCAAGAGCTGGGTCAGTTTAGTCAGGAGGATATCTGGGATGATGGTGTTGAAAGCTGAGCTGAAGTCCACAAACAGGATCCTCGCATATAAGTCCCTGGTTTGTGAAGATGTCGCAGGCATTATCCATGGACCTGTTTGCTCAATAGGGGCCAGTGATGTCCTTCAGGTGGGCTAACACCAGTCTCTCAAATGACTTCATGACCACAGACCTCAAAGCAACAGGTATGTAGTCATTTAGTACTGTAATTTTTGGTTTCTTGGGTATAGCGATGAGGTCACCGTGATTTTGCCAAGTAAGACATGTTCCTGGATCAACATTCCAGTCTGAAGATTTAGTCTTAACCCTATTCCTACCCCTAAACCTAATCCTATACCCATAACTTATCCCTAAAATCAAAGGGGAAAGATAGGTGAATAACACTGATGTAGAAGTACCTAACCCTGGTTGCAAGCCTAAACTTGTCATAAACGGTAAACTTGTCCCACAAATCTGATTGGTTGATTGGAATGTTGTTCCAGGATCAACAAAGATGTTGATCCAGGAACATGTCTTACTGGCAAAATCACGTTGACCATAGGGATGATGGTGGAGCATTTGAAGCAGGAGGGGACTTCACACAATGATCGGTTGAAGATCATTGTGAAGACGGATGACGGTTGGTCAGCACAGGCTTTTAGACATGCAGGTGAGACACCATCTGGGCCTTTGGCTTTCCTTATCTTCTGTTTCCGGAAGACCCGGCACACATCCAGACATGACCGAATATATTGCTGTCCAAATACAATGAGGAGACAATATTATTTTCACTTTTATTATAATATATAGCATATCATTTCTTTAAAAAGACACTTAGGACACTAGGCCTTATGGGCTTCATGTGTCCCTCGGGGTCAGTGCCGTAACCGTTACAGCCAATCTAAGTGCAAATTACCATATTATTAAGGTATTAAAGTATACCTTGTTATAGTTTGTACAAATATAATATGATACAAAGACACGCATTAAGTTCTGCAGTAATCAGTGATAGTTAGTAGAACATATATGATTCCATTTAATCCACCTTTAAAGTAATTGTGAAAACAAATTCCTTGTAAAGACATTTTTATGACAAAAAAAACATTTATTTTTGATTTGTTATAGGCTATTTGTTCTGTTAAAACTGAAATATCATAACGAGTAAAGCAAAATGCAAAAAGAATGTCTTTCCTCAAACATTTCTTACTAAAAAGTACTAAAATTATCGTTAATGCAACCGGCAAGGACCTGGAACCGTTGCGAAAAGCGAGAATTGTTAAATTTCTTACTCATGCCTCTTCTGTCACGACTTTGTCCGCGAACAGCTGCCGTACTTTTCGGTCATACCACCAACAAAAGGGGGAGTCCGGTAAAAACTGCGAGACAATATTATCATTCATTTTAAGCATAATGTATCCCATTAATACACATTCTTTGTATTAACTTACAAATAAACGTTTATTTAACGTCTTGTGTATTTTAAAGGTTGTCATAAGTGTGTCCATCGTTAACTGCGCTCGTCCACCCCTACAGCTGATTCAGTGGTGCAGTCCGCGAAAGGCAATGGCAGAGGTGTAGAGGGAGAGAGAGGAATCAAGCGTCCTGACAGCTTCACTTCAAACCCACACCTGTGACACACTGACCCGTGGACAGCACATCCAGACCCGACACACCCGAGCCTCCCGACCGCCCGAGACTCGCAGCTCAGCAGGGCTTTCTTAATCTCAGGTGTGTGTGTGAATGAGCAGCGCTCATGTTAGCTCAGACGTTAGCTCCTGCTTCTGCTCCATAACACTGTATTTATGTCGTAAACACACAGCGATGTCTTATAAACACACGTGTACGTGTTTGTTTACCACAGTACACGGCTGTTATTCAATCACGTCCGCTTAAAATAACCCACCAGCTTCTGTTTTCATGCAGTCATATCATGGATATGTGTAACTAGGCCTCTGCAGTTTGGGGGGTGACTCTGTTTTACAGCAAGTGGATTTACTGGAGGTGTAAACTCATTTGTTTTGGCTATTTATAGAGGTGTTTCTATGTAGATCAAATGATATTTATACTTTGATGTGCCTTGACAGCTGTTTTGGTTGTTGACACTGAGATAATGACTTGATCTTCAGTCTTTATTGTGACAATCAGTTACTCTAATATTTAATTTCCCCTTGAATGTGTTGTTGTTAATGAGGTTTGTGGTTTATGGTTGTTTTGTGTAGAAGGCAGACATGCATGTTTTATGACTTTATTCTCTTCTAGACATAGTGAAATTACTTTATTGTTACATCTGTGTGTTGTGGTGGTCAACTGTTAGCAGTGTTGGGTAAGTTGCTCTAAAAAAAGTAGTTAATTGCTTGCTACTAATTACGTCTTCAACAGTGTAATTAGATTACTGTACTATTTACTCTCTTGTACAATTGCATAATTATTCTCGGAGTGAATAAAGGGAGAAGGTTACGTTAAAACATACATTTTAACATTACATTTTGACGTTGAATTCAATATTGGTTCATATAGACTTGTTCTATAGTCTATACAGTATGAAATGCAGTTACATAAGAAGTAACTTTAATAAAATTGCCGAAAAATGACGAGCAATCCCTTACTTTACTTTTTCAAGGGAAAATTAATTAAATTACAGTAATTAGATCACTTAGTAATTAATTACACCCAACACTGACTGTTTTCAGGGAGTGAAAGCAGGGCTGAAATATTGAGAGCAGGGCGGTTGATATAAAATGTAAATAAAGCTAATATTTTTTTAAAAATGTAAGCAAATGAGACGTACACAAAATTGCAGGAATCAAAAATTTGAAATTCACACAAACTATTTAAAATGTGAATTATGCAAGTTAACTCATAATATGAAAATGGAGAAATATCTTTTAGCCTGGGTGATATATTGGTATTTCACTACAAGTATTTTTAATTAGAAAATTCTGTAAAAACAAAATTACAGAATTTACAGAATGCCAAAGCCTTAAAAAAAAAAAAAGCATTTTCAAAATACATATACAATTATAAAGTTGTTTCTTTTCTGTAAAGAAAAAAACCTAATTGTATTATTAATTGTATTTGAACAATTTAAGGACAGCATGTGGTGGTTGGAGCTACTACTGTTTTACTATTAATAGGAAGTCGGGAAAACCTCAGGGAGTTTTAAAATTGTAATCATTGGGGAAAATTATCATGGGATTTTCCTACAGAGAATATAATTTGCTAGTTATGCTTAACTTATTGTGTGCCATTTCTATAAAATGCATTTGAACAAAAATCCTTATCCAGTTAATTTGACTTGCAGAAGTCATTGAAATTCATTTATTTAGTATTATTATTTATGCTTTTATTATATTTTGAATTTGTTTTTATTTTCATTTCATTTTAATTTTAAATTCTATGTGCTTTTCTCATTTTCATTAGTTTTAGTATTAGCTTTAATTTTTTGTTGTTTTATTTTTAATAATTTAGGTACTTCAGCTTAAATACATTTTAGTTTAAAGGGTTAGTTCACCCAAAAATGAAATTTCTGTCTTTAATTACTCACCCTCATGTCGTTCCACACCCGTAGGACCTTCGTTCATCTTCAGAACACAAATTAAGAAATTTTTGATGAAATCCAAGAGTTTTTTTATCCTCAATAGGAAGCAATGAAATTACCACATTCGTGGTCCAGAAAAGCTGAAAAACATTGTTAAAATAGTCAGCGTGACTACAGTGGTTCAACCTTAATGTTATGAAGCGACAAGAATACTTTTTGTGTGCAAAACCAAAACAACGCTACGCTATTTTCATTGCAGCGCTTCTAGTTTCTGTGTCCGAACGCCGGCTCAGTATTGGCCGACGCTGGTTATGTGAGCAAGCACGACACATGCTGATGTGATGCTGACGCAGGAGCCGTCGAGTCTGCGTCTGAGTCTGACAGGATAGAGACAAATTTGTTGAATAAATTTGTTGTTTTGTTTTTGCACACAAAAAGTATTCTCGTCACTTCATAACATTAAGGTTGAACCACTGAACCACTATTTTAACAATGTTTTTACTACTTTTTTGGACCTTGAAAGTGGTAATGTCATTGTTTTCTATTGAAGATAAAAAACCTCTTGGATTTCATCAAAAATATCTTAATTTGTGTTCCGAAGATGAACAAAGGACTTGCGGGTTTGGAACGACACGAGGGTGAGTAATTAATGACAGAAATTAAATTTTTGGGTTAACTAACCCTTTAATTTCACTTTATTTCAGTTACCGAAAATGTTTTTAATAGTCTTTTTCATTTTAGTTATTAACAACACTAATGGGAATGCTATAATGAATTCATTGTCACCTGCTTTTTCATGTTTTTCCCCCCTCCAGTCGAAGCTGAAGCCACACACCATGTCCTTAAAACCGCGGGTGGTGGATTTCGATGAGACGTGGAACAAGCTCCTAACAACAATCAGAGCGGTTGTGATGCTTGATTACGTGGAGAGGGCAACATGGAACGACCGCTTCTCGTATCCTGATCTCTAGTAGTCTAAATCTGTCCTGATTTAGAACTAATACTTCCTCTTTCTTCTTCCTTTTTAATGATTCTTGTAATCAGATTTTTGGTCATTTTATTTTACGTGGGTGCAATGGCCATCTATTAAATGTTTTACATATTTTATATGTACCTCTTACACTACCATTCAAAACTTTGGGAAGATCAGTAAGATTTTGAAAGAAATTAATATTTTTTTTTAAGCAAGGATTCATTAGGCTAAATTGATCAAAAGTGACAGTTATAATGTTACAAAATAATTCTATTTCAAATAAATGCTGTTCTTTTGACCTTTCTAATCTAAGAATCCTAAATAAAACATTATCACAGTTTTCACCAAAATTTGAACTGTTTTCAACATTGATGATAATAATAAAAAATGTTTCTTGAGTAGCAAAATCAGCATATTAGAATGATTTCTGAATGTGACTCTGAAGACATGCTGAAAATTCAGATTTGCATCGCAGTTGCATCAAGTTACATTTTACAATATATTACAAGTTACTTTAAATTATGATCATATTTCACAATAGTACTGATTTACTGTATTTATGATCAAATAAATGCAGCCTTGAGGAGCTTAAGAAACTTCTTTCAAAAACATAAACATTTTACCACTAGAGTAACTTCATGTATCCTCAAGTTCAACTTTATTAAGATCTCTTGTGGGCAATTTGGATAATCAAATAAAAGAAATAAGAGCACACAACAGTACATATAAAACTAAAATACTAAGATTCAAATATCCTGCATTCAAATCTCCTTAACGTGGGATTCAGTGACATATATGCGCTGTGTGTTGCATATCCAGAGCCTTTAGGGGAAAGACTGTACACTGAGACAAAGGTGTTTCTGGAGAACCACGTCCGTCAGTTGTTCAAGGTAAGATGGGGTGATGCTCGTAGCTCAGGCCAGTGTCATTATGTTTTAATTGTGGATGTCTTGCATCATTGCGGTATGTGTCTTACAGAGAGTCCTGGAGTCCGAGGAAAAGGTTTTGGTGATGTATCACAGATACTGGGAGGAATACAGCAAAGGTGCTGAGTACATGGATTGCTTATACAGGTAAGTTCAGCTAGCTCAGGGAATTCTTGTGAAGGACGTTAAAGGTGATTTTTCAATGTTAGAATTCTCCTGGTCGAGTTTAATGAGCAGAGACGACTATACATAAGCAGTTCATAGGTTGACTTTCTGGCTCAGCCAATGGTGGAGTTAGGGGTGGGTTTGCTCAACAATATCAGATGGTTGACAGATGGAAAACTGTTTAGAAACAGTCATTATTTTTGCTGTTCTGTTTAGTAAGGCTAGTTCACTTTTAATTCTGAAAATAATTGTACTGATCTTCAGATTTTTTGTCTGGTAAATGGTGTTTGTGTTCATGCTGGTGTAGTACTTGGATGGTGAACCCTTATTTAATAGTAGTTTATATCATAATCGAGTGGTTGTCAAAGTATTAAATGATTGGTCTTTTGTGTTTAACCTTAGTTTAACACTTAGGCCAATATTAGTCTCGACTAAAAAACCAGTAAGAAAATCAGTCAGTTCAAATTAAGTAAAACCTACCGTATATACTAATACACACAGTACTTTTGTTGTCAAAAGTACTGACTTCGATGCCAAGTCGGTACTGAAATTTTAAAAATGTGACACTTTGAGCGCTGTTGAGGGAATTCGTAAACACTTCTGATTGGCCATTGTGTTCACACGCTCAACATACATTTCTGTGATTGGCTACAATGATCAACGCACGGGAGCGTTTGAAAGCAGGCGTCTATCAGTGGACCGGTCCCTTGTGTGTCTGTGTAAGAGTGTCATTGATGTCTATTTACAACATGTTTTTGAAACATTGATCATTGTAGCCAATCACAGACATATCTGATGAGCACGTGAACACAATGGCCAATCAGAGGTGTTTACGAATCTTCTCAACAGCGCTCAAAGTGTCAAACTTTTTAAAATTTCATTACCGACTTGGTACTGAAGTCGGTACTTTTGACAACA
Organism: Anabarilius grahami; assembly: GCA_003731715.1. Classification (NCBI taxonomy): domain Eukaryota; kingdom Metazoa; phylum Chordata; class Actinopteri; order Cypriniformes; family Xenocyprididae; genus Anabarilius; species Anabarilius grahami. Next base: position 4,795,820 of record RJVU01068486.1, read on the forward strand.
CTACAATACCTAAAAGTCTCTTATACTCAACAAGGCTGCATTTATTTTTACTGCATTTAAATACAGTAAAAAAGTGATACTGTGAAATATTATTACAATTTAAAATATGTTTTCTATTGTAATATATTTCAAAATGTAATCTATTCCTGAGATCAAAGCTGAATTTTCAGCATCATACTCCAGTCTTCAGTGTCACATGATCCTTGATTCTAATATGCTGCATTTTTCAGTATTATTTGATTAATAGAAAGTACAAAAAGTTTTTTTGTAACAATGTAAAAGTCTTTACTGTCACTTTTAAACAATTGAATGCACCCTTGCTGAATATAAGTATTAAATTCTTAAAAAGAAATCGTACTGATCCCAAACTTTTGAACAGTAGTTCAGTCCAGTTATCATATCAGACACAAAAAGTTAAAGTAATTGAATAGTTTTGAAATTCATAATCTAGTTTTTGTGTAAACTTGTCTGAACTTTAGGTGGAACAAGCAAAGGGATGTTAAAATAGCAGTTGATGTTGCTTTTGGTTCATTAGGAACTGTTGAAATGGCAGGTGAAACCGGGAGCGTTGCACTGTGGGATACAGTATTCCCTGAAGTGTGCCTGTTTTGTACTGCACATTTTGGCAAATATAGTAGATTTTCTGGTTATTTCATGTGTGCAGAAAATTTGCATACACTGTGCACATACAGTATAGTATGCATGTTACACTTTTGGTAAGAGTGCAGTTTTCATATGCCAATCTGAATATATTCTCTTGGTTGAGGATTTGTGCTGAGGGATAGTTATCTCTTTTGATTTTGCCTTTTATTAAAAATCATACATTTTCACTGATTCTGAATGTTCACTATCATGCACTACATTGAGTGCACAAGGTATTGTTTCTCTGGCATGCAGACCTCGGCCTTGCCAAGGGCTTTGGTCAGTTTCTGCTTGATTTCACCATGCTGGCCTGAACCCCATCACTGTCCCGCTGGTCTTGGTCAGCTGTGAAAACAAGCAGCTATTGAATTGACGTCACCCGTGGCTTTATTGTGCATCAACATACAGTACTCATACATTCAAGTAAAATAATAGCAACTGCTTTTCCCTAATTAGTGTTTTCATGAATTCACTGCAGGTACCTGAACACACAGTTTATTAAGAAGAACAAGCTGACTGAAGCAGACCTGCAGTATGGATATGGAGGGGTGGATATGAATGAGCCGCTAATGGAGATCGGAGAGGTATGTATGATTTCCTTACAAATACTGTGTGCTTATCTTATGACACAGGCTGCTGGCAAATCAACTTTTTTTGATGTGAACAGACTGGATTTTGGGCTATTCACAAGTTCAAATGTCAAGTTGGGTTTTTGTTCTTTCATAAACAGTATGATTTTTTTTTTTTATAAGTATGTTGTTGTGTTTTTAGCTTGCACTGGACATGTGGCGGAAGTTAATGATTGAGCCCCTTCAACCCATGCTGATCGGGATGCTTCTGAAAGAGATCAAGAAGTAGGTTAAAACGTGAGATGCGATGAATGTTTCCAGGTTAAATACAACTTTAACTCGAAACATTTTAATTTATTTTTCAATCAAATAATTTTTTACTTTAACCCGAAACATTCATTTTCTTTATTTCACTTTTTATTTTATTTTGTGTCGACCAATATTGGATATTTAATTCTTTAAGTCTCTTTAAAGATTTTAGTCCACTTCATTTCTACAAACAAGCCAATGGTGCGAGGGATCAAACCAAGCGTAATCAATAAACGGCAATTAATTGATCAGCTATTAATAATTAACAACCCTAAAGGAATACAATTGTGGGAATTACACTGGTATTGCATAACCAGGTGTAGCTTATTCACATAGAAATGTATTTAACCTAGTTCTCTAAACAATAGCTGTATTAAAGTTTTTAGTTTTTTTACGAGTGAAAAAAATGCTATAACAAAAATGCAAGCTTTTAAACCATTCTGCCCTCTTACTTGTTTCTATTGTGTTTTACTGTAAATACATTTACGGTTTGCAATTTCAAACTACAACAAATTGTATCTATGGCAAGTCTTTGGTACCACAGATACTTTCCATAGACACTTTTGCATGACCTGAACCCAAGTTCAGTTCTATTGATTATATTTCAGTTCTGCAGAGGATACATTTGCAGTTTAATTAATTTTTGATGTTGTTTTCATAGCGACCGATGTGGGGAGGACCCAAATCAGAAAGTAATCCATGGGGTTATCAACTCCTTTGTTCATGTTGAACAATACAAGAAAAAGTTTCCTCTAAAGGTGAGAATCTACATCTAGATGCATGTTTTTTTATGTGACATTGATTCAAAGTTTTTGTTATTTTTATGCAAATATGAAACTTATATTTTCTGTAAGTATAATATATATATATATATATATAAATTGTTTCTTGAAATAAATAATGGCAGTTGTTGTTTCAACGTTAAATAAAATGTAAAAAAAAAAAAATTACTGATGCGATAATGTTGCGTCATTAACGTTTATTTAATTAGCAAAA
>RJVU01068486.1:4798426-4823470 GCA_003731715.1 Anabarilius grahami
ATGGATACAGAATATTAGAATGATTTCTGAAGGATCATGTGACACTGAAGACAGGAGTAATGATGCTGAAAATTCAGCTTTGATCACAGGAGTAACATTTTACAGAATAATCACATTGAACATAAGAGACTTTTCAAAAACATTTAAAAAATCTTACCGACCCCAAACTTTTGTGTACATATTTGCATGCTTAGAGTTTGTGTACCAGCTTTCATGCATGTCATTTGAAGGCCGCACCCTCTTGTTTTCATCCCAGTTTTATCAGGAAATCTTTGAGGGGCCGTTTCTGACAAAAACCGGCGAGTATTACAAACAGGAAGCCTCCAATCTACTGCAGGAGTCCAACTGCTCCCAATATATGGAGAAGGTGAGATTGTGTAACCACAGCCTAATTTGTCCAATACCATCTTTTACATTTAGAACAGTTAATTGAACATCTAGCTTTAGCATCTAGCATCTAGTATCTAGCTTTATCGTAATCATAATCAGGATACATTAACTCTGCTGGCCTGCTGTTTTCTGCTGCTGCAGGTTTTAGGCCGGTTGAAAGATGAAGAGGTGAGATGTCGGAAGTATCTGCACCCCAGCTCTTACGCCAAAGTCATCCATGAATGTCAGCAGAGGATGGTGGCCGATCACCTGCAGTTCTTGCACGGGGAGTGTCAAAATATCATCAGACAGGAAAAGAGAGAGGGTCAGCACTTTATTTACGCTTACAACCAGTGTGAACTTTCACTTTCGGCTCATGGATTTATGTATGTATGTGTCTCGAGTGGCATGCTGTAAATGTAAAACGTCTTGATGGTTTGTTTGGTTTCAGATATGGCGAATATGTACACGCTACTGCGGGCCGTGTCCAGCGGCTTACCTCACATGATCCAAGAGCTCCAGGTCCACATCCACGATGAGGGCCTCAGAGCCACCAGTAACCTCTCTCAGGAAAACGTGAGTAACCGGGGTTATGTGTACAAGTGGTCGGTAGCTATATATATATATTTGATTAAAGTGTTAGTTCACCCAAAAATGAAAATTCTGTCATTTATTACTCACGCTCATGCCGTTCCACACCCGTAAGACCTTCATTAATCTTCGGAACGCAAATTAAGACATTTTAGTTGAAATCCGATGGCTCTGTGAGGCCTGCATAGGGAGCAATGACATTTCCTCTCTCAAGATCCATAAAGGTACTAAAAACATATTTAAATCAGTTCATGTGAGTACAGTGGTTCAATATTAATATTATAAAGCGACGAGAATATTTTTGGTGCACCAAAAAAAACAAAATAACAACTTATACAGTGATGGCCGATTTCAAAACACTGCTTCAGGAAGCTTCGGACCATAATGAATCAGTGTGTCAAATCAGTGTGTCGAATCTGCAGTTCGGAGTGCCAAAGTCTCGTGATTTCAGCAGTTTGGCGGTTTGACACGCGATCCGAATCATGATTCGATACGCTGATTCATTATGCGCGAAGCTTCCTGAAGCAGTTTTTTGAAATCGGCCATCACTAAATAAGTCGTTATTTTGTTTTTTTTGGCGCACCAAAAATATTCTCGTCGCTTTATAATATTAATATTGAACCACTGTACTCACATGAACCGATTTAAATATTTTTTTAGTACATTAATGGATCTTGAGAGAGGAATTGTCATTGCTGGCTATGGAGGGCTCACTGAGTCATCGGATTTCAACAAAAATATCTTTATTTGTGTTCCGAAGATCAACGAAGGTCTTATGGGTGTAAAACGGCACGAGGGTGAGTAATTAATGACAGAATTTTCCTTTTTGGGTGAACTAACCCTTTAATACAGCTTTATATGCAGAATTGTTTCTATATAACATTAATTACAGTGTCCTCAGATGTTTTCTTCTGATCTTTGTCTTGCAGATGCCAACCCAGTTTGTTGAGTCAGTGTTAGAGGTTCATAGTAAATTTGTCCAGTTGATTAACACAGTGTTGAATGGGGACCAACACTTCATGAGTGCGCTTGATAAGGTACACTTACATTTCAACACAGTTTAAAAATGATTTTCAAGTGTATATACAGTAACGGGGGAAAGATTTAGACACATTCATTATTGACAGTAAAAACATCAATACTTTGAAATATTAACATACAGTATAATATAATGTAATATAATGGTTACACTTTATTTTAAGGTGCCCTTGTTACAGTGTAATTATACAGATAAGTACTGAGTAATATTAATAAACAACTTGTACTTACTGTATAATTAGGGTTAGGTTTAGGTTGCTTGTTATTCTGCATAATATTACTGTTATTACATAGTAAGAACATGTAAGATGTGTAACAGGGAGACTGTAAAATAAAGTGTTACCAATATAATAAATAGCAATGTAATGATAGTAAAAACATCAATATTTAGAAATAATACACATGCAATTATGGAAATTAATATAGAATTTAATATATCATGATGTAATAACAACATAATAATAGTAAAAACATCAATACTTAGAAATAATACACATGCAATTATGGAAATTAATATATAATATGAAAAATTATAATGTAATAACAATGATAGTAAAAACTCAAATTTGGAGTATTTAGTAATATTATGTAATGTATAATAACAACAATAATAAAACATCAATACTTTGAAAAAAACAAATGCAATTATGGAAATTAATATATAATATGATAAATGATAATGTAATAACATAACATAATAATAGTAAAAATTCAGTACTTTGAAATAATACAAATGCAATTATGGAAATTATTAAGTATAGTAAAATGTAATGTAATAAAATAAACAACAATGATAGTATAAACATCAATACTTTGAATGCAATTATGGAAATTAATGTGTGGTATAATAAAATATACATATTTGTATACATTATAATGTCATGCAATGCAATAACATAATATAATAGTTAAAAATGCAATACTTTGAAATAATACAAATGCAGTTATAGTAATATAATATAATATACTTAGAACCCGGATGTCCGCTCAAGAACATCACTCACATTTTCTTCAGAAAATTCAGTTCAAATGAGTTCAAACTCTGCATCATTCTCGCTTTAGTCCAGTAGGGGGAATCTGGGATTCAGAATGCATTGCCCTCAGGTTCATGTGAGTGTTTCGAAACCCTGAAGTTTGTGGTTTGTGCTTTTATTGCTTATTTCCCTTCCAGGCCTTGACTTCAGTAGTGAACTACAGAGAGCCCAAATCCATCTGCAAAGCACCTGAGCTGGTGTGTAATCACTATTTATTTCCCAACGTTAGATCAAGATGACTAAATAAACTCTGTATAAACCTAATGAACACACACAGTCAGAACATTGACACTCCTTTTCCTCCTTGCCGGTGCACAGCTGGCCAAGTACTGTGACAATCTGTTGAAGAAATCTGCAAAAGGAATGACAGAGAATGAAGTTGAGGACAAACTGACCAGCTTCATCACGGTCTTCAAATACATTGATGACAAAGATGTGTTTCAGAAGGTGAGGCCATGAATTAATTTATCTTCAGGTATAGAAGAAAGAGAACAGGAAATGATGCAAAGAAGATGGGGGAACAGGATATGGTAAATGTTGCAAGCGGGTGGGTGGGTGGTTGTGTGGGGCGGGGGTTATTACATAAATAATAATAATAATAATAAAGGAATTAAAGGATTAAAACATATTTAAGGAAATAAATAAAGAAGAATGGTAAAAGAAGTACTAGGTCTAATTGTAGTTATGAAGTAATCAATTTAAACTTTGCAAATAATATTTTATTTTAAAAAATGTGAACACATACACTCTTCTTCGTATGTCTAATATGTCAAAAACGCAAACGTTTCTCGTCTTGTCATATTCATTTGTGAATTACATGAATCATGATCGCATATTTCAATTGAAAACTGCGAAATTTCATAAAAAGTTGAGTAGTTTGCATCACTAGATGGTCTTTTTCTGTCTAATTTTATAATACTTACATGTACTTAGGCCTACACCTTTCCACGAAATGAGAAAAATTTGAATTCTATTATTTTTTTGAATGTTTTATTCATAGCTCAGACAAAATCTTTGGCTCTTGTCATGCTAGTAATGTGCTAAAACATTTTAAATTGTGAAAAGTTTTATTGGGGACTGAACTGGTTTAATATAGTTTCTTTCATTTTGTTTCTGGTTTGGTAGTCTTTCTGTGTGCGGCACTTAATGATTTCTTGTTTTTCTCTCTTTTCTTTTCTTCTTAGTTTTATGCCAGAATGCTTGCAAAGAGGTTAATACATGGACTTTCATTATCTATGGACTCAGAGGAAGCCATGATCAACAAACTGAAGGTACAGAAAGTCTCACACACAGCCGTCTTTCTTGAAAAGTGCGTAAAAGTTTACAGATGTGACTCATCCTCCATAATCAAGTGTTCGCTGGCTGTGGGCGCCTCAGCTTTGTCATTATGTAGAACCACAAATGGGACTGATGAAGGGTTTCGTGTGATTAAAGTGAGCAGACCTTTCATTGTTTCTCTCTCTCTTTCCTTCCTCTGCCCTTTGCCTTGCAGCAAGCGTGTGGCTATGAATTCACAAGCAAACTGCACAGAATGTACACTGATATGAGCGTCAGCACCGACCTCAACAACAAATTCAACAACTTTATCAAAACCCAGGAGACTGTTGTGGACCTGGGAATCAGCTTCCAGATTTATGTATTACAGGTAAGAGAGAATATTACTGTTCATACTTGGTGTTACACACCACCAAACATTAAGTATTAAGACCTGTTCACACTAAGAACTATAAAGCTAACTATAACTAACAGGGCTGGGATGATACCCCTATCTCCCGATTCAATACTATCACGATACGGTGCGGAAATGATATGTATTGTGATTCCGATTCAATATTGCTATGTATTGAGATTTTTTAATTTTTTTTTAACTGCATATATCACTATTAACCGAGACCCNCCCCCCCCAAATTTTTTATAAATAATTAAATAAGTCATTATTAAATTATTACAATAATGAAGTTACCAAATAAATTCAATTTAAAAATAAATTCAGAAATCACCACAATTTTGTCATCACAACCATGAGAACATGAACATACGACCACCCACATTTATATAAACAGAAGTTTGCTACTCATTTTACACGCAAAATGATTAGCCAATTGTAACAGAGATCATTTACATATGAAAGTCTTAAACATGCAGTTGCAAAAACAGCCTATTAAATTATAAAGGTCGGAGAAAGGGTGAAAATTGTCATAAAACACTAAATTATGACTTTAAAGGTGCAATATGTAATATTTTCTGTCCGCTAGAGGTCGCTAGAGGCCTATTCAAAACAAAGGCGTAGCTTGATGATGCAAAGTTTGAGCATGGAATCTTGGGGCATGTGGTCTTCACCTCAACGGCCGGTGCAAAAGAATTGGGACAGGACTCGGGAAGAAATCTTGTTCATGGATGCAATTATTAACGTTACTGTAGTATGAAGCAGAGCAGGACCGAGTGTTGTGGGAGCTGAACGAGGCCGCTGGAGCGATTGCGCAACACACGCCTCTCAAGCAGCGGAACTTTTATTATGCCACAGTCGCCGGCGCCGCTTCCGCTTTTCCGGTCATGAGTATGAGGTAACGCAGCTCTGTTTATCATATTAGATTTAGTGTTGAAAATGATGTTATAACGTTACTCTGTGCGTTTGCTCGGCGGCTGCTGTGAGACACTTGTTTGAGACACACTGCAGTAAGATAGATCGATTTTAGAATATCATATTAAATGCTGGATGGCTTGTGTTGATAAATGGCATGCAATTAATTTTAAAACGTATTGTATGATGGAGAAAATGCTGTATTACTGTTACTAAAAATAAATCTGTATCTGATTATGCTATGTTAGCTACTTCACGAAATAGTGTTTTTCTCTGAGACATGGTAAAGCATGGTACTCACAAAAAATCAAGAAAATTAGATTTAAACAACAAGACCAAACGTGTTGAGCTATATAACAATAATTAGTTTTCTGTCTATAAATATATCAAAACAGTTGTTCCCTTGCCTATTAAAACATGTAAATATTAAAGTGTCTTTGGTGTTTCCATGGTTTCTACAAAATTAAACCGCAATTGACATGCGACTCCTCACATGTCCCGGAACCTTGGTTAAAATTGCAATTTTCTCACGATTTACAAATAGTTGGAAACATTTGGGAAATTGTAAGTACTCAAGTGAACAAAATATATAACACTGGCCTAGTGCTTTTTGGATATTTTACTGCAAAATTCTTACATATTGCACCTTTTAAAGTCGACATGAAATAGAAATTGCGCTAGTCTTTTCTTCTCTATTGTGCCGTATATCTGAGTGAAACGGCTTTTGGAACAAGAACAAATGTAAGGCGGGGCTTGATTTTGTTCAAGAGGAATTAATTGGATGGTTGTTGTTTGCTATTGGTGGATCTAATGTGAGTGACAGGTTGCCCCGCCCTCATCACCAGAGAAGAGATGTCACTGCAAGAGGGTGGGGAAGTGATTTTGATTATGAGGCACATCGTTTAAAACAATGATGTGCACAGATAAATCTTTTATAATAAATATTCCATAAAAAACAAGAATCTCCAATTTTAATGATGACTTTAAGAGATGTTGGGAAAATGCTGCAATAATGTGGAATATTATTATTTTACATGTGTTTCAGGCAGGCGCATGGCCCCTTACACATGTTCCCTCTTCCACGTTTGCCATCCCACAGGAGCTGGAGAAAAGTGTACAAATGGTAAGCTGTCATGTCAACATGCTCCAAAATCTTACGTGTCATCATTAGGGTCAGGAACTTAAGCTTCCTCCATGTACTGAGAGCTGAACATGTCAAATCCACGTTCATTTCATTATAAAAGTAGATAATGCTGATTTAACCGATTTCTTCCTTCTGCAGTTTGAGTTGTTTTATAACCAGCACTTCAGCGGAAGGAAGTTGACCTGGCTACATTATCTCTGCACAGGTAAAGTTGAACATAAATGTACACTAGGTTTGGGGTCGGTAAGATTTTCAAAAATGTTTTAAAGAAGTCTCTTATGCTCACCAAGCTGCATTTATTTGGCCGTATATATATATAGCAATTAAAATATAATTGCATTTTAAAATTCTGGGTTTCTATTTTAATATATTTTATAAAATGTAATTTATTCCAATGATTGCAAAGCTGAATTAAAGTATTAATTTCTTATTGACCCAATCCTTTTGAACGGTAGTGTACATCTGGAAGATGAACGTCATTAAAGATGTTTTTAATATATATATTTTTTGAATTAATTACAGGATATACTGATTAAAAAAATCTAATTTATTGGAATTAATCACATATCAATATCAATTAATCAAGAAATTATATTAATAATTTTAAAAAATTTCAAGCGAAATGCTTNCGAAATGCTTTAATATATTTTTTTATTTATACTAAATGTGTAGAATCAACAGATGTAATATATTGAACTTTTATATTACACTTAATTTGATTTCCATACTACACCTACACCATCTGCATTCCTAATTTTGGCCCAGAGGTTGATGAAGTAGAAATGACTGATATGTGCGAGATAATGTTTGTTGGCTGGTGCTGTGGAAGTCTGATTAGCAAGCACCTGGTATTTCTACACAACTACAGCAAACCTGGCACGGTTCAGCAGCAAGAGTCGGATTACCACACTGAGCTGTGACAAAATATCCTTTAAGTAATCCGTTAACACAGCAGGAAAAGCAAAATACAGTCACACTTCTAGTACTCACCCATATTAGTGTGCAGACACATAACATTGACCGGTTTGAGAGCATTTTAACATATCTTTAGCCCTCACGTACAGTACCAGACAAAAGTTTGAACGCAGTTACTCATTCTTTATTGGGGCCAAGCACCGAAGTTGCGAAGGCATCTATTGTATCCGTTGGCATTCTTCTTCTTCTTCTGCTTTGGAAATCTATGGCAGCCCATAGAATCGCTTGTGGGAAAGTTATGAAATTTGGCACACTGATAGAGTTCTGTCCCAACATGAACCACACCGATTTTGGAGTTTCTAAATGCCTCTAGCGCCACCACCTGTCCAAATTTTCACTCATGTTTATATTAACTTTTGAACTGTAAAGGCTAAAAAAATTTTTTTTTTTAAATTGTTTCCTCTGATTCCTTTGCTCAAGACTTGAACCAGATCATCTTCAGACCATGCCGACAAAAAGTTGTGTAATTCTTGGTCGGTGTCTTCACAAGCATGACCTGAGGTTACATGCTGCGTTTCGCCGTGCGCCGCCTACTTGTCCAGAGATACAAAAAAATGGCTATTTTTTGCTTATAACTTATGAACGATTTGTCCAAAAATCATAAAAGTGGTCTCGTTAGATTCGGGCATCATGCCAAGTCGAATAATATCCAAGTTTCCCATATTGGCTATTTTTTGGGTGTCAGCCATTTTGGAATTTGTAGTAAAATGCTGTATTTTACAACCGCATGAACGTATCATTATGAAACTCAGTATGGGTCATCAGCACAATGCCCTGAAGGAGTCTGATACGTTTCGGACCAGCACCCCCTAGTGGTGAAAAAAATATTTACGTGATTATAACTTTGGATGTGGACTTATTTTCACTAAATCCTTGCTGAGTCCATCGATACCTAACATGCTAGGTTTCGCCTTGTGATTAGTGCAACGTTGTGATTGAGTGTTTATACAACATTCGTGAATATCTTAGAAACCGCTAGTCTGATCGAGATGAAACCACCATATAGGAAAATCGGAAACATAGGTCGTTGACTACACATTACTAGCCAAATGTCAAAATTTTGATAGCAAGTGGCAAAAAACTGCAGTCAAAGTCAGATGTGGGTAATTTTTTATACTTATAAATGTCTCTTAAACGAAATGAGATATTTTCACCAAATTTGACATGCTTATGTGTGGGGGCACTCTGAGGACACACACAAAAAAGCAGTGGGACTGCACCACTTGGTGGTGCTATAATTGAACAAAACATGAAATTGGCTCTAACTACAGTACTGTTGGTCTGACTGACTTCAAAATTGACATGCAGTGTCTTTGTCTCAGTTGCTATCATAATCCATTATGACATTGTTGGTCTGCTGCTAGCTTCCTTGTTTGCTTCTGTTGTGCTTGGCCCCTTAATTGCTGCTTGCAGCTGTATTTATCACTATTTTCTACTTTTTAGAATTTTAGAACATTTTAAATTAATAGTAAAACAATGGAAAATATGTGGTGACCAAAACAAGTTAAACAAATCAAAGCTTATCAAACAAATCTTATATTTGAGCTTCTTCAAAGTGGCCTAAATCCCATCTCTGCAAACTTCGCAGTTCTCTCCTGTTATTTTAGTATTATTTATATACTAGTATAGTATTGATTAATATTCTGTATTAGAATTTTAGTTTTTAGTTTTCTTTCATTTTAATTTGACTTCAAGTTTTAGTAATTTTATGTGCGTGTCGTTTTTATTACCTTTTTTTCATTAAAGATTTCTATTTTGCTTTAGTTTATTATTTCAGCTGTAGTTGTTGAAATTTCCTTTACTTTAAACTTATTTTATTTCAGTTAGTTGCTAAGGAAACATCTAATTTTCATTTAAGCTTATAAGTTTAAAGGTGCGTCCCAATTTGCACACTATTCTATGCTGTTTGGTAGTATAAATGGTGCGTTCACACTGAAAATTCCTGAAAAGAATAAGTGCACTTTAAATACCCAGATGATGCACTTAATTAACCAAGAAAAGAAATGTTGGACACTTCATGCACTTAACTGTTGCGGATTTAATTCTGTAGCAGAGGGGGAGGGACTATCAGACTCTGATGTTGAATGACAGAATAACTTTATAAAGTACAGAGTGCATAGTATATGTACATAGTGGTTCTCTCAACCAACTTGTTTCTCTCAGGTGAGGTAAAGATGAATTATCTGTCCAAGCCCTACGTGGCCGTGGTAACTACCTATCAGATGGCCGTGCTGCTGGCGTTCAATAACGGCGAGACTGTAAGCTACAAAGAACTGCAGGACAGCACGCAGATGAACGAGAAGGAGCTCCAGAAGACTATTAAATCTCTGCTGGACGTCAAGATGATCAGCCATGACTCCCAGAAAGTAAGTCTGGGAGCAGCGCAGTCACAGGTGCTCATCCAACAATTTTCTCTTTTTTTGTTTTGTTTATTTGATTGCTTGATTTAGAAAGTGCCCCTATTATGCTATTTTAAAGGCTCCTAATTTTGTTTTGGAGTCTCGTACAATAGGGTTACATGCATCATTTTTCTACATTGCAGCATCAGCTCTTTTCTCACAGTGTCTGAAACGGTTCAATAAAGGATCCGATCTCTCTAAACTCCTCCTTTCTGAGAGCCTGTTCTGCTCTGATTGGTCAGATTGCCCAGTCTGTTGTGATTGGTCAACCGCTTAGGGCATGTGTTGAAAACCAAATGCCTATTACCATACAGGGCTCCAGACTGCGACCAAATGGTTGCATTTTGCGACTTTTTTCCCTGCCGGTGCGAATAAATTTTGTTAGAGGACGCACTGGTGAGACCACCATGTTGCTTAACTGATGAGAGCTGCCATTTCTGTTGCACATAATGCATATGAGAACATCAAACGGCAAACGAATCGAAAGTGGAACGAAACCACGCTACTCGTTTGAGCTGCGAATTGCGGACAGTTTATCAGCTTGGACAATAACAAACAGCGTAACTTATGAGTGCAACACCGCCCAAGCTAGGTTCTCGCACACCGATCTAGATCACGCGTCACTGTTACTACAGAGCGCTGGGAGATCCAAATAAAAAAGCGTTGAATTCGCCGCAATTATCATATTTCCGATTGCATGTGAAGGCAGCATTAATAACATGGCAGTGACATTTAGTGGGATGCATTTAAATTCGGTGAAGTATTCTCTTTTATAAACTACAGGTATCAGATCAAACAGCGCTGACTTGGAAACCAGGAGAAATATTGTGCCAAGAATGAACAAGTTATATAAGGCTCTCCAGTGAGTAACGCTAACTGGAACCATGGTCACAGAAATAGTCAAATGTTTTTACATTATTCATTTCAGGGTTCATGCAAACTTTTGGGAGTGAAAATATGGGAGTGAATATGATCCAATTTCAATGTTATTTTTAATGTGATGATTGGTAAAACTAAAAGTTTAAAGATGAAGGAACACTTCATGGCAAACAAACTTTTATTTAAAAAGACATAAAATTACCAGTTTAACCAGTGGATGGCAGCAGAGGAGCACTTATTGGCTTATTAGCCATTTCCACTCCTTAAAATATGGGGAAAAATAGGAAAAGTCACAAAGTCTCATGAAAAACAAAAACTTTTCATCAAATTGTGACTGGATTACACAGAAAGCAAGTAAAGAATGCTCATTTTATAATCACTGAAGCTGTCGGTCAGTTCAGTATGATACATTTAATAAAAGTAGAATATTACAATTTTCCCTATACAAATTAGGTTTTTGCATGTCAATAAAAGTACATTTTATCTACATCTTAATTCAAGCTCAGTGCTTTACTGTCACATTTACGATAAATAAACGTGTAATATTGTTAGTAACTGCACTTATTAATGCAAAACAATAGTAATATGATTAAACCCCCATCCCCCGCCCAGCGCCAACAAATCAGGTGCTGGTGTCACCTTTTGTAGATCTTAGTGATCACAGATCTTAGATCACTGCTCTCAAATGTTAGTCTGGAGCCCTGACATATCTTGAAATGCAGTGATACGAACAGTAACGATGGTGTTGGTTTTATCGCATCAGTTCAAGCACGAGTCCTTGTCCTTTGGAAGTGCATTAGAGTGGATTTGCTTTGGCAGCTGAAAACAGCGTCTTCTCGACATGAACAACACAAACCAAACTCTTTCAGTCTCAGCTGCAGCTACAGTGTTTGAGGGCAGGGCAGAGGAGACCATGAAAACCATAGTCTGGCATTATGCAAATTTGTTAAAAACCTACGTAGGTTCGAGCAGGAAGTAAGACTGGACGTCTCCGAACTGCCTGGAACAATAATTACATTTTGCCTGCACTTTGATCTTTGTAACTTTGCAGACCTTTTACATTCACAAACAGCTGTATTACACACTGCATGAAAGGTAATATCCCAAAAAAGCATAACAGGGGCACTTTAATCAAACTGTTAACTGATTGATAAGTAAACTTCCGCTTTCTCTTTTCCTTCAGGAGGAAATTGAGGCCGAATCCACTTTTTCCCTAATTATGAGTTTCACCAGTAAAAGAACAAAGTTCAAGATCACAACATCAATGCAGAAGGACACACCACAGGTACCGTGTCTCATGTCGCGCAAATGTCATTGATCATTCTCGTTATATATCTAGTCGTATAAACCCTGTGTTGTCCTCTGTGTGTGGCAGGAACTGGAACAGACGAGGAGTGCCGTGGATGAAGACAGGAAAATGTATTTACAGGCTGCTATAGTGAGGATTATGAAAGCCAGGAAAGTCTTGAGACACAACGCCCTCATACAGGAGGTGAGATGACATTCTCGTCTGCTAAAACTTAAATGTTCCAGTGTATAATCCTCACTTGTGACATCAGACACCAATATGAAATGAAAGGAAGCGTGAAGGTGTGCGGTATACAGTAGTGTGGAACCTGACGCAGATGTCAGACTGTAAATGCAGATAAGATCACTGTGAAATGTCAGGAATGGGAGACTTTGTTATAGACTGCTGTCAGAACACGTCTGAAGAGCAGACAGTCCGCCAACACAGGCTGTTACACAAGAAAACTAATATATACTGTTTTTATTGCACACACACACACACGCACGCACACACACGCACACACACACACACATTTGACACTAAACTTGCACTGTTTGTTTCCCCTATCAATAGACAAGCTGTACATTGTTTGTCTCTTTTGAACAGTGAATAAAGAGGGAATGGTATAATAGATCATAACCTGTTTGCATTGAATATGGGTGAATCTGTAACAGGGAATTTTTACAAAAAAGAGACTGTCATATTTCACCTCAAAATCAAATGAAAAAGTTTTTTTCATAAAAAGAATTAAGCCTGTTTTAGGACCAGTAAGATCTGTTTTATTTTCATGGCAATTGAGCACATTTCACCCCAAATTCTCATTCATGCTGAGTACAGAAAAACATCCTGTATGGGCAGATTTGATCATAATTAGCATAAATTTAATGTAGTAATGCAAAAACTACCCCAATGTTTACTAGAACTGCACGATTAATCGTTAAAAGATCGCAATCTCATTCCTTAATGACAACGATTCGCCTGTGTCTATTAAACCAAAATCACACCAGAACATTCAAATATGTGTTTGCACTGCTGTTAAGCCAGATAGAGCAGTTAAAGTATAGGTATGAAACATTTATTTTCAACCACAGTTTCATTATTTCTGTGTTGCAAATATTCAAATTATTACAGAAGTAATGGGATAAAAGTTTATAGTTCGGATATAAACACTGATGTCTACGGAAGCGATCAAAACAGAGCAAATCACCTTTCGAAAGTAAATTGGCGCCAGGGTTGCCAGGTTTTCACAATGAAACCCACCCAATTGCTACTCAAAACTAGCCCAATCACGTTCTGGGGGGTAAAATCAGCGTTTTTTGCGGGGTTCCCCTGGTAAAATTTGCATTCTATGGGGCTAAATATGTTACTTGGTGTAGCTTCAATCCGAGGACATGAAAAACAACCCGCGGCAACAGTGTAAAAGTAGCCCAATTCCACGGGAAAACCGCAGACTTGGTATTTCTTGTGTGGTGCTTCAAATAAGGATTGTGTTGATTACATCGTTACACCACTAGGTGGCGACAAGTGACTGTTAAAAATGTATTTGTCATTGAACATTCATTCAAGAGATTCGTTCAAAAAGGACTGAATCATCCAGTAATGAACCCAGGGAAGTATTTGTGAGTCATTGAATCATTCATTCAACCTGATTTAAAAAAAAAAAATAATTCATTCGAATTAATTAAACATTTTAAATCGACTGCAGGAATTAACAGTTTGTCAGAACTTTTGGTTTTGGCTTTTACCATGGTTTCCACAAAAATGTTAAGCAGCAAAAACTGTTTTCAACATTAATAATAATCAGAAATGTTTCTTGAGCAGCAAATAAGCATATTAGAATGATTGTATAGATTGTATTGTGTATATTGCATATTAGAATCAAAGCTGTGCATCTAGAAATGATTACATTTATTTATTCATTGTGCTACGTATAGCTAGCTGCACATATCAAGGACACAGTGAGGCAGGCAGGTTTGCCTTGCTTTTTTTATTGTGTAGGAAATATGGATTTCAATAAAGGCTCCAAATTTAATCGGTTCACAGGCTTTGCTAAAAGAGATCAAATCCTCAGTTTCTGGGTCAGTCATGACAAGACGGTTCTTATCAGTTTTCAAGAACATTCTTGTAACCAGAGATAAGTTTATAATCAGACTTTGAAAGAACACATATCAGAACATGTATATGAATGTAAGGTTATGTTCAGATTTAGAACATTAACATACTGCAAACTGTAGAAATGTAGAATTTTCCACATGTATTTATATATTTAGCTTTTTATTTTAGCTTTATTTTAATTTACAGAAATGTTTTAGTTTTAGTTAACGATAATAACCCTGGAGTTAAAGTGTACACAATGTGACATTATTACTGATTTATTTTATACATGCAATTAATCACATTTATTTCAGTATTAATGGCATCATCATATATTGCATGTTCAAATCACTGTCATCAAGTAATCTTAATTCTGCATTTATGTTTTTAGTGTTTCGCTGTTACTACATTACTAAAATGTTTTTGTCATGTCTGGAACACTGTATTGACTAATCAGCATCCAGGACTGGAACTGTCCATTTTGTAATGTGCATTTTGGTAAATGTAGAAATTCTGAATATTTGCACACCGTATGTACATACTATATACTATGGAAGTTTGTTTCCGCCATGAAATAAAAAAATAAAAAAGGTAATTGCTACATTTTATCTAACAATTATGCCTTTTTTTCTCAGAATTGCAAGATCTAAACTCACAATTGCGACTTATAAAGTCAGAATATAAGACTGAGGTTGCAATTGTGAGTTTGTCACGCAATTCTGACTTTATAAGACGCAATTGCGAGTTTATATCTCGCAATTCTTAGAAAAAAATCAGAATTGTGAGATATAAAGTTAGAATTGCATGATAACTCGCAATTGCGAGAAAAAAAATCTGACTATATCATGCAATTCTGACTTTATATCTCGCAATTCTGACTTTATAACGCAATTCTGACTTTATATCACACAATTCTGACTTTATAACTAGCAGTTCTGACTTTATATCACACAATTCTGACTTTATAACTAGCAATTCTGACTTTATATCACACAATTCTGACTTTATATCACACAATTCTGACTTTATATCACACAATTCTGACTTTATANTTTTTTTCTCAGAATTGCAAGATCTAAACTCACAATTGCGACTTATAAAGTCAGAATATAAGACTGAGGTTGCAATTGTGAGTTTGTCACGCAATTCTGACTTTATAAGACGCAAAAAATCAGAATTGTGAGATATAAAGTTAGAATTGCATGATAACTCGCAATTGCGAGAAAAAAAATCTGACTATATCATGCAATTCTGACTTTATATCTCGCAATTCTGACTTTATATCTCGCAATTCTGAATTTGTCTCGCAATTCTGACTTTATAACGCAATTCTGACTTTATATCACACAATTCTGACTTTATAACTAGCAATTCTGGCTTTATATCTCACAAATTCTGACTTTATAACTCGCAATTCTGACTTTATATCACACAATTCTGACTTTATATCACACAATTCTGACTTTATAACTTGCAATTCTGACTTTATAACACGCAATTCTGACTTTATATCACGCAATTCTGACTTTATAACTCGCAATTGTGAGTTTATATCTTGCAATTCTGAGAAAAGAGGTCAGAATTGTGTGATAAAATGTCGCAATTACCTTTTTAAATTTTTTTATTTAGTTACGGAAACAAGCTTCCATAATATACTGCATATAAATGTTGTGCTATTGCAAATATAAGCAGCCTTATTTTGTTTGTGTCTTTATTCTTTCAGGTAATCAACCAATCCAAAGCGAGATTCAGCCCGAGTATCAGCATGATCAAGAAGTGCATTGAGGTTCTTATCGACAAGCAGTACATCGAGCGAAGCCAGAGCTCTGCGGATGAATACAGCTATGTCGCATAACACCATATTAATTTAATGAAAGAAAATAAATGCCGTAAAGCGTGAACGGTAAACATGTCTTTTATTTTCGGCTCTGGCTGGCTCCGGCACTCAACCATCGGATTGAATCGGGACTCTGTGCCTCCAACTTTGTTCAAAAAGGGCCTCCGAGTAGCTGGACAGTCATCAAAAGCACCCTGTCTCTCCACACCCCCTCCCCTCCTCCTTCTGATTTTATGCTGTTTACATCACCAGTGCCACGCCCAGTGCGTCTACGAGAAAAGAAGAATGCCTATAGCTACTCGAGTGTAAAAGGATAATACATTTTTAGACATAATCGTACAAGAGAAAGCGAGCAAATGAAATGCATCACATAGAGCAAAACGAGTGAAATGTTTGAGAAACGGCCGAAAAACAACCACGCTTTCTTTTCTCACGTTGCAGTTGTTGTGTGTATTCTTTTTTTAATGTATCAAAGTAAAAGAAATATTGTAATAAAACCGGTATACTGATAATTGCATTTACTTTCAAAATATTAAAAAACAGATATGAGGTGACAAACATGATTCTGCTGCTTGTCAAATAAACAAATAAAAACAAACTTTTTCGTAAATGTTTTAAGAAGAATGACTTCATCATCAGTAATTTATTAAAGGTGAATTTTTAGCATCTTTTTAATGGTGCGTTCAAGTTATTTCTGAAAGATTGTGTTTGCGGTGGTGTTCATATGCATTCACCAAATAAAGTGATTTCTTTTGAGCCCTAGTTTCCGAGTTTAGGGTGTTAAACGGGCGTTTAGGGCAATATACCTAGCTAAGTTGCAAGTACAAAAAAAAATAAAAAAACTTACCACCCCTCAAAAAAAAAACACACCAGATTTTTTTTAGTTAAAAAAAAAAGTATTTTTTGTAGAAAAGTTACATCTTACTCTGACCAAAGTGACTTGAACGCACCTGAAGTCGCAATTAGAACTTCCCAACTTGGACTTGATATTATCCAGGTATTTAAAGTGCAATCTTTTTGGGATATTCAGTTTGAACACACTACTCACACTATTTATACACGGCAAAGAATAGTGCATAAGTACGCGAATTGGGACGCATCTTGTGTATTATGAATGTAATCCAAACTTACTACATTATGTTGTCACTGCCATGTGACCTACCAGCATCAGTTACGTCAGTTCACCGCCATTCACAAATCCTCTCCCGTGGCCTCATGGGATAGTAAAGTGTCCATCGTATGCATACTTCAGAATCTCACCGGAAGAAGTAGATCATCCGGGTACTTTTTGCTTACTCTTTTATGAGCACTGTGAATTCGGTCATACTTCTCTTGTCACACTTGTTTTTCGCCTACTATATAGTCAGAAAGTTTGCGATTTTGAATGTAGGGCTTGACTTTCTGAAAAGGACAGTGGTCTGTTGTATGGTGTTGGCGAATGTTATACTGACACCTGTCTGTGTGGATGAAGCATTATACAAATGTTACCTATGATTTATTCCACAATGAAAATAGTCAATGAAAATAGAGTGCTGCAGGAATGACATGTTTTTGTAGGCCAAAACCTTGAAACAAATTCGCATTTAAGACTTTCCAGTTTCTCCGTCCTGAAGTCGATGGTTTTTTTTAAGTGAAGTGACATGTGGCCAAGTATGGTGACCCATACTCGGAATTTGTGCTCTGCATTTAACCCATCCAAGTGCACACACACAGCAGTGAACACACACACCGTGAACACACACCCGGAGCAGTGGGCAGCCATTGCTGCGGCGCCCGGGGAGCAGTTGGGGGTACGGTGCCTTGCTCAAGGGTCTCACCTCAGTCGTGGTATTGAGGGTGGGGAGAGCGCTGGACATTCACTCCCCTCACCGACAATCCCTGCCGGACCTGAGACTCGAACCCATGATCTTTGGGTTACAAGTCCGACTCTCTATCCATTAGGCCACGACTGCCTGAATGGTCTTTTGGTTAAATGCCTGAAACAAGATCTAAGATACGTATTTTCATGTTTTACTACAACATAAAATACATCAGTAATACCCCCCTGTGATTTTTTTTTTTTAAAGCTTTTACTTGTCTTGGAAAAAGGCAGTTGCTAACAAGTGTCTAAATGGGACTACAGAGGTTGTAGGGCGTTTTCACACCTGGCTTATTTTGAAACCTGGTGCGTTTTCTCCTTTAGTTTGGTTCATTTAGGCATATATGAACATGGCAATCATGCTCGGATCTGCACCAAAACAATCGCTCCAAGATCGCTTGAACAAAGTGGTCTCGGCCCAAATGAAAATAAACTCTGGAGCGATTCGGTTGAGGTGAGAAAGCATTCCGACCCCTTGTGAAATTGACCCGAACGAAGAAGAAAAAGCAACATTGTAACAAATTAAGTCACTGTTTCGGAAAACAAAGCGAATGATCTACAGGTCTGAAAATGCCCTAAATGTCATCATGTCTAACAATCTTAACTCATCTACTCTGTAGCAACGTTTTCAGCCTCGTTTAATCGCGCTCTTGCAACTATATTTCAAACTTTCAGGGAAAATGTTTTGTAAATGAACACTGAAAAGGTTTGTCAGAAGCTTAATGTTGGTGACATGAGAGTCATGTGACCGTGGTATAATTAATTTATAGCCTACGTTTATCTTTTTTGACAACTGTATTTATGCTTCGAAATTCATAAAAGTTGTGTTAATTTGTGAAGATTATCATGATGAACCAAACATGCAAGAATCATGTTTATCAAAGAGTTTATTTTCCACAAAAATCCAAAAGCCAATGGAAAAATCATATTGGCTATTTGTCAAGGGAATCATTAGTTTCACACATTTTGGCCCTGATGGCCTTCCATAATATGGAAGGTCATGTTGTAATTACCGTAAATAAGATGACAACACAACACGTGACGCTGTACTTGGAGCTGATTTGGACTTATATGTTTCTCTTGCGCTATTAACTCAAAAATAAATCTGCAGTGGAACAGCTGTCACATGGTTCAAGCCGTAGCTCTCAGAAAATTATGAGCCTAAAGTTGTGATTATTACAAGTTCTATGATCACATTACAATTACAATTCAGAATTGTTACTGTAAATATGACGAGACGTACAATAATGTGAGTAGGATTCTGCCATGTGATGCCAAACACGGTGGCAACCATGAGAGGGCGTCCCGCTCCATGTGGAATAAAACAACTTATTAGGCTGCATATGAATTGAGTGTGTTTATCACTCACTTATAGGACAAAATGACAAGGTGCACCCTTAAGACTCGATTGCAGAGAGAGCTGAAGGACGGCAGATTCTCTGTGCTATATTGGGACTCTTTGTAAGCAAGTCTAACTCAGCAGAAGCCTATTCACTTTCAGCTCCTTCTAGCTGAGGATTCAGCCCTAATGAGACCCATATGGAGAAGCCTGACCAAATCAACATGCCTACAATATGTGTGTCATCAGCAAAACATTTCTGTACAACATACATCATCTTACGTAAGCTTGACATTTTGCAGATTCACAGATGTCAAGTCACTGGATGCTTCAGAAAGTAATAAATCTTCATTACAACAGCAGATACTTCAGGGCAAAACCTCTCCTTCTACCACAAGGGGGCGTTATGCATTATAAAAAGCAGAAATAATACTAGATTTTTTTTAAAGATAAAAAGGAACTTGTTTTTTAACTTATTTTTGTTAAAGAAAAATTGTCTTGACACTGCTAAAACATGTTATAAAGACAAATGGACCATGAAAGGCATGATATCTGTCTTGTAAACAAGCGCTGTGTATCTGTCCAATGTCTTCATTGGAAAGGAAAGAAATAAACCTGTTTTTGCTAAATGTGGATGCACGTAAGGCAGTTTTACATTGATGTCTTATTTAAAGATTTCATGAGAATTTCTAATGAATAAGTCCTGCAAGTTTCTGCTGTGAAAAGTGGCAAAAGTTGTCAAATATCTCTGTCGGAAAAATAGTGTCATAAGCTGTTTTTTGGATTATGATAGCTGGTTTGTTACTGGCTCAAGGAGGTCTAGCTTGATCAAGAACAGTTGGAAGTAGAACAGATTCATCATCTAGGCCAGCTTGGACTAGCTAATGATCATAAATGACTGGCATGGTGACCACGCTCAGTGATATCAGACGGGTAATCTCAACTACAATCAGACAGGAAATGTCCAGGTTACATGATAAACTAAAGTGGGATGTAGACTACTGATTTACTTTTAGATGTTAAACCTTTGTCCACTATGATTGTCAGGCAAATTGACAAAATTATTATTATTTTTTAAGTGATGTCCCATTTTTGCCCTACTGGTAAACCACTGGAATAAAGCACAAACTAGTAAGTAACAAAAATAAGTAGTAGAACACTCTTAAAAATAAAGGTTCTATATTGGCATCATTGGTTCCATTAAGAATCTTAAGCCCGGAACACTCCAAGCCGACGGCGACGAGCTAATGGCGACGAAAGCAGACTGCGGGGTTGGCTCACGTCGCCAGCGTCTGGGTCCAACTTTCCCTGACACACCAAACCGACCAAGTAGCACATCCGTTCTGCTCCTGCGTAAGAAGAAATGCCTTTCCGTACCAGCAGGTGGCAGTAGCTGAACAGCCAATCAGAATGATCAGATGGCCCGAATGACCAATAGGCTCCGACGCCGATTCAACATGTCAAATCGGCTGAAAAAAAGCCGACAAGGACCAGCTTCAGCTGATGATGTGGACCTAGTCGGCCGACGAACAAAAACTGCCCGACTGCTGACCGTCGGCTTGGTGTGTTCCAGGCTTTAAAGGCATAGTTCACCCAAAAATGAAAATTCTATCAATATTTATTCACACTCATGTCGTTCCAAACCTCATTCCGTTCATCCTCAGAGCACAAATTAAGATTTTTTTGATGAAATCTTAGAGCTTTCCATCCCTCCATTGACAGTCTAAGCAACTACAACTTTCAAGCCCCAGAAAGGTAGTAAAGACATCATTAAAGTAATCCATGTGACTCCAGTGGTTAAACCTCAATTTTATGAAGTGACGCGAGTGCTTTGTTTGTGCAAAAAACATAATTTACCACTTTATTTACAAAATATTCATCTCCAGAGCGCGTTAACTAGAGCACCATGACGCATGATGTTGTGCTGACACAAGAGCAGACGTGTGAACGTGTTGGAGATTTATATTTTGTGAATAAAATGGTAAATTAAAAGCACTCGCGTCGCTTCATAAAAGATTCATACCACTTTTAAGCCCCAGAAAGGTAGTAAAGACATCATTAAAGTAATCCATGTGACTCCAGCGGTTAAACCTCAATTTTATGAAGTGACGCGAGTGCTTTGTTTGTGCAAAAAACATAATTTACCACTTTATTTACAAAATATTCATCTCCAGAGCGCGTTAACTAGAGCACCATGACGCATGATGTTGTGCTGACACAAGAGCAGACGTGTGAACGTGTTGGAGATTTATATTTTGTGAATAAAATGGTAAATTAAAAGCACTCGCGTCGCTTCATAAAAGATTCATACCACTTTTAAGCCCCAGAAAGGTAGTAAATACATCATTAAAGTAATCCATGTGACTCCAGTGGCTTAACCTCAGTTTTATGAAGTGACGCGAGTACTTTGTTTGCGAAAAAAAAAAAAAAAAAAAACTTTATTTACGAAATATTAATCTCAGACACACGTTCATGCTTCATAAAACTGAGGTTAAACCACTGGAGTCACATGGATTACTTTAATGATGTCTTCACTACCTTTCTGGGGCTAGAAAGTGGTAGTTGCGTAGACTGTCAATGGAGGGATTTCATCAAAAAGATCTTAATTTGTGTTTCAAAGATAAACTAAAGTTTTGGAATGACATGAGGGTGATTAATTAAACCGTTCCATTCCACAAAATATTCTTTACAGTGAACAAAAGGCTCTTTAGATTATTAAAAAGTTCTTCACACTAACAAAAACATTTTTTTTTTAAGAATCGATCACTGAAAGGTTCTTTGGGGAAACAAAAATGGGATCACTGTGGAAAAAAAACCTTTCTTTTTAAGAGTGTAGCCAATGTCTTGAATGATTGAATTCTGATTGAATTTTAAACTGGTAAGCATTAGTATCTAATGAATGCTAGTAACTACTGGAACAGCCGACTAGTTATCATTAACCTGAAACAGATAGTCGTGTAGCTACACATTGAAAGAGCTGTGAGTCAGTGTGAGTCGCAGAGAGCTGAAGAAGAGCGAGTGAGTGTGTGTGTGTGTGTGTGTGTGTGTGTGTGTGTGAAGCCCAACCCACGGACACTTCGCCCGCGATTGACACACGCCGAGACGAGCACAGACGCCGAACAGGTGGTCCAATCCCACCTGAGGAGCACAACATGAGGATTTATCCTGCTTTTTACCTGTATGGATACAATGTTGCCGTCGCTCACTGATTTTTCCTGAAGAGTTCAACACTTCACGCGCTTCCCTGTGGAGTCTCTGGGAATATCGGGCGAATATGAAAGTGACAGTATGTTTTGGAAGGACCCGGGTGGTCGTTCCCTGTGGGGATGGGAATATCAAAATACACAGTCTTATTCAGCAAGCGACAATGAGATATAAAAAAGCCATAGCTAAGGTAAGTCGAGTGTTTTTGAGAAAAAAATACCTGGTCAACTCCACTGCTGCTCTCAACATGGCGCTTTTTCTGGAGAAAGAAGGAAAGAAAGAAAGGAAAGAACGGGGAATAGATAGGTCGTCGGTAGCTATTCCCGAACAGTCCGATTAAGGTGTTTGTATATTTGTGATTGTTGCGTCACATTGGGTTGTTTGTTCATATTGTTGCAACTTCGGCGCGCGCTTGTGCGTTCCCGATCAAAACTCCTTCCAACAGGACATGTCGGCTGTTATAACGCTCATTTGTTACAGTAAGATGCATTACAGTGTTCCCAAGTAAACAGGGAGTGTAGGAAGAACTTTAGAGGCACGGATGGAGGGCAAGGACTGGAAACTTCCCTGGAAATCAGCTCAAGCTGAAGCCTGGATCCACACATGTAGCCTACGCAATGTTAACCTCACACATAATTTGACTGTTTACACTTAAACATTCATGATGAATGGTGCCTTCTATGTCTTTATTAGTTCTACCGTTTAAAATTATAATGGGTTGTGTGGCTTAGCGGTTAATGGTTATGGATAGGTTTTAAGCCTTTCAAAGGGTTGATTGACAGGGATCCGATGCTCATGAAAAACCTGGAAATATAAGCACATTTAGTGGCCTGGAAAAGTCATGACATTTCTACAGTGATTATTAGCCTATAGATCTTATAGATTCTGTACCTGCATGGTCCAGGGTGGTCATCATCTGGTTGATGAGTTACTAAAAAAACCCACCCTGACCATCTTAAGCTGGTAAAACTGTGGTTTGTTGGAGGTCTAAGATGGTTTCTGATCATAAGCCAATACACCAGCTAACAAAAATGTTCTAAAATCATTCTTAAGTTATCAAAATGTTATTTCAGAATCTCTGAACGTTCAAATCATCCAATTGGTTTTTCTTGGTTATGCGAATGTTCAATTTTATAATTTTGCAAACATTTGAACACTACTTTTGAATGTTCTCTAAATGTTCTGAAACAAGTAGTAAGTAATGTTTAAAAAATGTAAAACGAACATCTGTCAAATGTTTCTGAAAAACGTTTTGCTTTAACGTTTCGAGAACGTTATTAAAGACCAGATAACTTTAAACGAACATTCTATTAATGTTACTGGAAGAACGTTTGTTAATAACTTTGAGAGAACCTTGAATGTTAGCCAAAATTCTGAGAACATTTCTTGTTAGGAGGGAACCATGTTTCAGAACTCGGGTTTTTAAACTTACACTCTATTTTATGGCAAGGTAGAGCTTGTATATAGAGTAAAACTTGCTTGCAAACCATAGCGATGTTCAATTTATGAGCAAATAGTTTTTTTCCCCAATAAAGAGTTAAATTTCACAAAACTCTGAAACTGTTTCTGATAAACAGTTTTCAATTCTTATCTTATAAATGGAAAGGTTCATTGGTCAAAACTCTATAGATAGCCATTGAACATTTAGACAAAAAACTTGAACAGTTAACAGATGTTTTCTCATTGGTGGTCATAAATCTGAAGGCAAACTCTTTGCCACTGAAAGAGCTGGCAGCTGTGCACTGGTTGTAGTATGAATATGTAGTCATGTGTTGATTTTGAATTCCTAACCTGCACAAATTAACTTTCAGATCAGCTTTCTGTACTCCACTTGATTCATGATTTGGAGTAAGATCTTAAATATATTGTTGATCTTGGCTCAAGCGTTATGTGCATGCTTGTGAGCAGAAAGGTTTATCCTCCTCATTGTGTAGTTATCGAGAAGCTTTGAGAAACCACTAGAGTTGCAGAACCTAAAGAGTATAAAGTATACACAATTTGTGAGAGTGAGTAGTGTTGGACAAAGCCAAACATTGCAAGAAAGTATCTTGTATGTGTTCCAGCTCAGTGTCGAGAGGTCTAGTTGTTTAATTATTAATAAGTAGATTTTTGTCAGTAGATAACTGCATAGCTACATGCTGTATTGGTGTTGTAAAGGGGCATTATTAGGTTCCTGCGTGCCTTGAGTTGGCATCAGTGTTATTTTTCCTGCCCAGATCTCAACAATCTGCTGTTAACATTGGCGTCACGTCCAAGCACTTCTGTTCTACAGGCCTTGAATAGTTTGGTGAACCAATGCTGATATTGCCAGGTTTTCTCTTTTACAGAGCATTTCTTTAATATGGAAAATTATTTGAGTTTGCTCTTTGCATCCTTGCGAATAGATTGGTTGGACTTTTTTTTTTTTTTTTTTT
>RJVU01068486.1:4823518-4834021 GCA_003731715.1 Anabarilius grahami
TTAAGGAGTGTAGGTTGAAATTATTTTAACACCGGAAAAACATACATGTGTATATGTTAAAAGTGATTTTTTTCCAGTGTTAAAATACATTTTTTTATCCAAACTTAACAAGAGACTATTAAAAGCAAGTCATTCATAGATTGATTTCCCTGAAAAGTGTAAACACTGTGGAGCTTTCATAACATTTTCTGCTTGTTTAAAGTGATAGTTCACCCAGAAATGAAAATTCTGTCATTAATTACTCACCCTCATGTCGTTCCAAACCCATAAGACCTTCGTTCATCTTCGGAACACAAATTAAGATATTTTTGATGAAATCCCTCTATTGACAGTCTATGCAACTACCACTTTCAAGCCCCAGAAAAGTAGTAAAGACATCATCAAAGTAATCCATGTGACTTCAGTGGCTTAACCTCAATTTTATGAGGCATGAACGTATGTCGGAGATTAATATTTCGTAAATAAAGTATAAATTAAGTTTTTTTTAGTTGACTTGTGTCAACTAAGGTGACTCCAGTGGCTTAACATAGATTACTTTAATGATGTCTTTACTACCTTTCTGGGGCTTGAAAGTGGTAGTTGCGTAGGCTGTCAATAGAGGGACAGAAAGCTCAGATTTCATCAAAAAGATCTTCATTTGTGTTTTGAAGATGATCGAAAATCTTACAGATTTGGAACGACATGAGGGTGAGTAATTAATGACAGAATTTTCATTTTTTGGTGAACTATCCCTTTAAGAATCCGACCAGTCCAATATAGCAACAGCTCATCCAATGGTCTGAGTTCGGGGTGGGGCTAAATGTTTGGCTGACCAATGGCTGATTAGAAAAGTGTTTGGGAAACCTGTTTCAAAACAGTTAGCATTTATGGGGTGTCAAGTGCAATCAATTTTGTGGACTGAATGAATTGCATGATATGAAATTCAGTAAATGAAATGCTTATGTTCTTCACAGATTGTGCATTTTGTGAATGAAATGCATTAATGACATGCTGAATCATGAGAAACTTTGGATTAAATGTGTTTCATGATGCGGACAACCCCTTCCGTGAATGTTTTGTGGAATGTTTTGTTCATTCCATTGTGGACAAAATGCAATTTTGTGTCAAGCTTTCGTTGTTCATGAAATGAAAGGTACATTCACCCTTACATTCACAAAATGGATGTAAATTTTAATACATAAAATTAGTTTTAAGTTTGGAATTTGATGCATGACGTGACTTTAGTGCTGATGACAGCATGTGACTGTGCTACTCTCTAATTACATTTTGTCAGTAAATACTGCATTTTTTAATGCACTATTCATTCAATCCACAACATTAGTCTAGTTACGCTTGGCTATACAGTTCAGTGATGCTGGTGGTGCAGAAATCTCCACAAATACGTGCAGTAAAACTGAATCAAGACTATATTTTGCAGGCAGGTAAGTCTAGAGAAACCGCACTCTTACAGCGAAGTATGAAACTTAAGCTCCATCACCTTGAAGAGACCTCACCTTGAAACACAACACGCAACGAAGAGCATGCTTTCCGAGTCGTTCCTTTTGCATTCTCATTATTTTCATAAACGGGGTGTCCTTGCAGACGGCAAAGACTTGGATACATACATGGCACACACCCATGCTTGTATGGCTTAGCAGGCACACCCTGTAGCTCTGCCTCAGCAGAATGGTGGCGGCGGGCTATTGATCCAAGCTGGTGTAGGTTTTCCCAGCGGAGTACTGCATGCTCACTCCAGAGCACACTTCATTCTGAGGACGGCTCTGAGCAGGCAGTCTGGATCAGTGATTTTGCTGCGTAAGCGGGAGTGTGAGAGCCCTGAATTAGCCTGTGATCTATAGGGAGATGTGACTCTGCGGAGAGAACTCAAGCTCTTCATCAATAACCCTAATAAATAGGCTTCTTTTTTCCAAGCTTTTCCTCTTCCATTGCAAGATTGCTGTCTGCAGCCTTTCCATTGACTTTCCTTTGAGTCAATATAAATATACTATAAAGGAGGTGGTTGCAGCCAGGGGTCTGATTGGAGATGAGCCTATTTATTTGTTTGATTTGCAGCATTTTTTTTTTTTTTTTTTTTTTTTTTTTTTNTATTGCAGCAAACACATTTTCTTCTTCCAACCCTAGAATATGTTAATATTCAGTCACTGAAGTGATGATGCTGGTAAGATTTGGGTGAATCTCCCAGAGCCTGTCAAGAACATGTGAGAGACATTTCAGTAATGAGTTATAAGTAATCTTTTCAGAAATATTTTTTTTCTTTTGTTAAAAGTAACAAATTATAGATGGTACAAAAATGATGTAAATTAGAACTATCCTCAATTAAAATGTTTAATTGCAATTAATCTCATTTTTAGTTGCACATTTAGTTCCTTGTTAAGAAAAAGAAAAGTACGTAATAGGCTTTTGTCTAATTATTAGGTACATTTATGCCAGATTTCTTGTGATGTTACTCATTTGTAAGATGCTTTGAATAAAAGTAAATTTAAATGTATGTATTAAATTAATTGCATGTATAGAGTAAAAATAAGAACAATAAAAATTTTTTTTTTTGCATTACATTTAGAATTAGAAATTGTTTGGATTATCTTTTTTGCCTTTTTATTTTTTGATAATAATAAAATTTGCAACATGGGGGATGGAAAAAATTAACAATTCACTAAAAAATGCAAACCAAATTGGGTTGAAAATGGACAAACCCAGCAATTGGGTCATTTTAACCCAGCGGTTGGGTTAAATGTTTGCCCAACCTGCTGGGTGGTTTTATTTAACGCAACTATTGTTTAAAAATTACTGTATTGCTTGCTTAAAATGAACCCAAAGAAATGAACATTTATTAATATGTTTAAAAAATAAAAATTTAGTAATAAGTTTAATTAATAATTAAACAATACACATTTATTAAATTGCTTATAAATAAATGTTCTCCTTTTGATTATTATTGTTGCCTCTAGTAATTATGTGTCTGATTTTTAATTTCCGACCTATTTTTGGGTTCATTTTAAGCCATATAGTAATTTTTAAACAATAGTTGAGTTAAATAAAACTGCCCTGCATGTTGGGTAAACATTTAACCCAACTGCTATATATTTTTTGACCCGAGCACATTCTTGACAGGTTTTCTGGGATTCGCTCATTTTGCACTGCTCTTGTAACTGCCTGCAAAGCGTTAAGAAAAGGAAAAGGCTGAGATGAATAATAAATAGCTCAGAAATTTTTTAGGTATGAAACTTACGATATTGCCTGTGAAGCAGAGGTGCCGTTGCACCGTAGCAAAATAGCTACTTATTGTGACTTGATGTGACTTTTCCGCTCAAGGTTGAATTATTTGTGGTGCTTTGAACTTTGCGAGCCCCTGTTGCTCTCAAATAACGGAAGCACATGCGATGGATCAGACATCACCCCTGCTGTCACGTCCTGCAGAGTTATACGGCTGTAATTAAGCACAGGTCCACACAAAACCATACATTGTGTTTATGAGACTCGCATACATCTGGATGTCTATTACTGAAAGGGAAATGCAATAATTGCAAATGAACTTTGACCTTCAGATCGGAAATCCATCTTTTTAGAGCCTCCTTTGTAGTGAGGAGCTTACTAGTTTAGGACTTCATACATCCTCTAAAAATGAACTTGGTAAAATGGCTCAGAAAAAGTTCTCAGAAACGCTCTAGTAGCATTTGTTGGCAGATGACATTTGCTTGATATTTTGTGCTTGTTTGTGATGACATTTTTAAGTGCGACTTAAGTGTGCAAATACTACTTATGGCCAATTTACTCGTTCTTGTATTATTTTGTACCTGGTATCAAATGTTAATGTGACTGTGTCTATCTTTTCTCAACATTAGATTAGTTAATGTGTGCTGAATTGTATTGGCCTCCACCGTTAGGAGTTTATTTGCTTTCTTTGATTATTATTTTTTCCCTCCATTGGCAGTGTAACATATTTCATGCTGGAGTTAAGATCAAGGTTTGCAAGCAATTTATAGTAATGGAGGACAAGTATGGATTTCTAATTGGTTGATGGCAAAATGTAGAGAGATGGGTGACTGATTTGTAATCTAATACATCTGCACAATATAATTATTGCAAATGAGATGTGCACAAAATTGCAGAAATACAATGAATTAAAAAAATTAACTCATATTTTTGACCTTGTAATTTGTAATCAAAATGTCATAACTTGTGAAACGGCAAACTTTTCTGTGGTGACGTATGCTGGATTTCTCCAATCATTTAGTTTGCTTAAACTCCACCCCTTTCTTACAGTCAACCGCAAACATGCATTCAGATCTGCTTCCATCTAATCAAAAAATGACCGATTGAACCATGTCATCACCCTTATTTTTTCTCCAATAATCCATTTCACGGATGTACGTCGCAATACTGTGAGTCAGATCTGTCACTACTTGCATTTCATTACACTTTAAAGCCAAGGTAGGCAGTTTTGGAGAGTCTAGCAATAGCAAGCTAGCTTTAAAAGCAGAAGATCCCACCCTCCCTTCAAAGTGACTCCAAAGCCACGCCGCCTCCAAAGCAAATGAACACACACAGCAAAGTCTGCAAAGCGTCACAAGAGACGGTGTTAAATGACCTCATGTCTCAAAGCACATAACATTACAATAATAATGAACATAACTTAAAACTTACAGAGCTCTAGTTGTACCACCTGACTGCTGCAGATTCATTTCAGCGTTGATATTGGGGAACGTCACTGGTTGCCATCTCTTAATTACGTTACACTGTAAAACTCAAGTTCAGAATACTCAAAACATTCGAGAAAAGGTATTACCTCAAAACATTTAAGCAAACTAACTCATTTTTTTAAGTTAGTAGAACTTAAATTTTTTGTGACAAGTGGGCTGGGCCGAGAGCTGTGGAAGCGGAGCAAGGCCAGTGTGGTGCACAGGTGTCTCTCATTAACAATCACATCACCGGCATCCCTTTGCTCCCACAGTTCTCAGCCTCGCCCCACTCATCATAACGTTAATTACATAGTTAATTTACATTCAGACCTTGGTTAAATGTTAGATAGCAAATAACACATGCTATTATAACAATCAAAGAGACTGTCATTAAATACTTGCATGTATATAATCAAACAACATACAGTTCATGAGGTCTTAAAAGTTTTGCAGGCTATCCTCAACCTAACCACAGGCTCTACTCTTCACCACAATGGTGATCCTACAAAACTAACTAACATAACAGAAACCCCTGTAAATCCCAAAATAACACAACTTTAAACACTAACTTATGTCTCCCTATGTTTTTGAAAACTCCTGCCAGGGTGAGATTTTTAGAACCTCCTGTTACAGTGTTGTAATGTAGACGGTGAAACCGGAGATTTTGGTTTGTGACGTCGGAACTTTAACCGGTATTAATCTTTTTTCCAGGCTTCTGAATGGCCAACATGGCTTTACGGTTATATTGCCACCTGTTGGTTTGGCATGCTCTTGACAGCACTTCATTGCATGTTTTTGCGTTTTCATGTGGATGGAGGAAAAACAAAAATGTGTATGCGTAGACTAGTCCTCAATCATTTTAAGTTCAGCTTACTACAGTCAAATTTTGAGTTCACACAACTTTTTTCTATTAAAGGTGCAATATGTAAGAATTTTGCAGTAAAATATCCAAAAACCACTAGGCCAGTGTTATATATTTTGTTCCCTTGAGTACTTACAATATCCCAAATGTTTGCAACTATTTGTAAATCATGAGAAAATTGCAATTTTAACCAAGGCTCCGGGACGTGTGAGGAGTCGCCTGACAATTGCGTCATACCCGCGTTACCCTCGGTTTCCGGTTTTATTTTGTAGAAACCATGGAAACACCAAAGACGCTTTAATATATTACATGTTTTAATAGACAAGGGAACAACTGTTTTGATATATTTATAGACAGAAAACAATTTATTGATATAGTTCAACATGTATATTCTTATAGTTTAAATCAGATTTTCTTGATATTTTTTTTTTGTGAGTACCATGCTTTACCATGCCTCAGAGAAAAACATTATTTTGTGAAGTAGCTAACATAGCATAATCAGATGCAGCTTTATTTATAGTAACAGTAATACAGAATTTTCTCCATCATACAATACGTTTTAAAATTAATTGCATGCCATTTATCAACACAAGCCATCCAGCATTTAATATGATATTCTAAAATCGATCTATCTTACTGCAGTGTGTCTCAAATAAGTGTCTCACAGCAGCCACCGAGCAAACGCACAGAGTAACGTTATAACATCATTTTCAACATCACTCAAATGTATCTAATTTGATAAACAGAGCTGCGTTACCTCATATTAATGACCGGAAAAGCGGAAGCGGCGCCGGCGACTGTGACAAAATAAAAGTTCCGCTGCTCGTGAGGCGTGTGTTGCGCAATCGCTCCAGCGGCCTCGTTCAGCTCCCACAACACTCGGTCCTGCTCTGCCTCATACTACAGTAATGTTAATAATCGCATCCATGAACATGATTTCTTCCCGAGTCCTATCCCAATTCTTTTGCACCATCCGTTGCGGTGAAGACCACATGTCCCAAGATTCCGCGCTCAAACTTGCCGTCATCAAACTACGCCTTTGTTGTGAATAGGCCTCTAGCGAACTCTAGTGGACAGAAATCCTACATACTGCACCTTTAAGTACAATGAACTTTCATTGTTATTTAAGTGAAACAAACTCATTTCATTTAATTAATTTGTCTGTTTTGTTTTATGAGATGGCGAACAAATTTTTTGCTCCTGAGATTTGCAGATGAGATACATTTTTATAATATTTTGACCACTTCTATTATTGATTGCTATCAGGATGTGAAGAGAGTTTCAACCAACATAACAAAGTGTTTATGAAAATCATTGCTTATCCTAGCTGTAACAAAGAATCCCCCCCCCTCCCCTTTGCTTTCTTTCTTTTTCTTATGTTTTTGGTGTCAGAAATATTTCATAACCGTTTTCCTCAGAATCACTCTTAAAATTAAAGGTTTTTATTGGCATCAATGGTTCCATGAAGAACCTTTAACATCTATGGACCCTTTCCATTGCACAAAGTTTCTTTATAGCGAAAAATTGTTCTTAAGATGATTAAAATGTTCTTTACCCCCCCCAAAAAAGGTTCTTTTAAGAACTTTTCAGTAAAAGATTATTTGGGGAACCAAAAATGGTTCTTTTATTGCATCGCTCGGAAAACCCCCATTTGGAACCTTTATTTTTAAGAGTGCAGCCGTCTGTAAGTGTGAAGATTTGTGTCGATCCCAGTCTTTCAGCGGTGAAGATGGGTGTGATGTCTGGGAATTAGCTCAGAGAGTATTGTTAGGTCTTTTGTCGATACAAGCAAACCAGACGTAATTTAGGTCTGTATAAATCCTGAACGCTCAAGACATTCAAGGGGAGATTTACTCCCTTTTTGTACCAACAGAGTTCATTCAGACATGTCATTCATAAATGTAAGTCATAAGTACAGTAGCTTTTGTTAAACTTTTGTTCTCTACTAAAAAAATTACTGGGTTTAGAAAAAAATTATGAGTAAATGATAACAGAATATAATTTTTTGGGTGAACGATCCCTTTAAAGGTCATTGGTAGAAGGAGTGACCTGTTTTATCCAACATTAGCAACCTAATCTATATATTTGCATGTCTGTGCATTTGCATTCATAAGGAGGATGTCAAAGGCTCGTGGTCTGTTTGTTGAGCAGCGTCTCGGCCACTGTGAATTCATTCTCCTTGTGGGGTCTGTGGATCTGTTGCACTGGACAGGCGTGACAGACCCCCTGTAGTCTCTATTTGTCCACCTATTAAGCAGGGCCTCAGAGTGCCGCCCCTTCTGCGTTTACCCTGTGGCATTATAATGCTCCGAGAGAAACCCACATCACTCATCCCTCTTTCGCTTGACACTGTTTCCCGAGTGACCAATTATCGCTTTCTGTCTCGCTTTCTGCAATGACCTTTGAACTATAGCATCCGAAATAAAGGAAGGGGAAAGTGTCGGTGAACATAACTGAAGGATGTGGGTTTAGTGAGGATAAGGAGTAATGGTAGAGCGGGAACAGAGCTTTTCATGGATGGCTGGTGATATATTGAATTTTCACAATATATTGTTTTTGTTGGCTTTAGTAACACTTTAGTTTAGGGTCCATTTCTCACTATTAACTAGTTGCTTATTAGCATGCATATTACTAGGATATTGGCTGTTTATTAGTACTTATAAAGCAGATATTAATGCCTTATTCAACATCCTATAGTCCTACTCAATATTTATCCTTAACAATTTACTAACTATTAATAAGCAGTAATTAGGAGTTTGAGGCAAAAGTGTGACCAAAATGTGACCAAAACTTTAAATTTAAATTAAATGTAAATAAAATCACCTGCCATATTTAGAGAGTTTCCTAAATCGTGTGTCACTGTCACACAGTAGTTTTGACTAGCGAATATTTGAGCATTAAGAGATTATTTAATCTTCTGAACTTCACTTGCAAAAACGGCGTTAGGGTTTACAAGTCACCATGAAATCAAAATGGACAATAGGTTGTTTGCACATGAAGTCACTGCTGCACGCGAAATGCGGCTGGAGGGCAGGGACTGATTTTACTATATAGGAATACTATCAAAAACTCAAAATTCATATGTTTTGCGTCGTTTATCGTTGCTCAAATCGATCAAACCGAGAACCCACAACGAGCTTTTATCGTTTACATAACTTATATAGTTTTTTAACTTTAAAAGTTGTCACCTTTTTATAGCGTTTTGCGTCTGCTGATACTGAAATGAATAACCTGCTTACCTTATTTGTTTTTGACTTGGTTAAATATTCACATTCTTCATGGTATCGTTTGCAGGGAAGAGAAGCTATTTTATCCCACTGAATGGTAATTTGATGTTTTGACTTCAGTTTTGTAGAATTCTGTTTACAATGTTGATCTGGTTACCGTGAAAAGCGTCACGCTGCTGCTTCAGCCATCATATGGTAGAAAATGTCCGAATAAATAAATGTTTAACAAGCTGACAGAAGTCGATCCATTTCTTTGTTGGAAGGGTGTTAAATGTAAGTGTAGTTTTAATGTTGTCTTTTTAAATATTCACTTTCCCATATGACCACGGAGGAGAATCGGGGGGGCATTTAGCGGACAGACGGCCTTTTTTTTACAGTCTATGACAGACACCGACACACTTTTTTTAAAATGTATTTATTTCAACAAATGACAACCAAAATCAAACCCATAGAAGCTCGTGAACCGTTTTGAAGTGGCTGTGTGCAGGTTATACTCATTCACAAGCCGAGTGAGAATCATACTCGCAAATGTAATGTTAATTATTACACCAAAACAAAATACAAAACTTTCAAAAACACTCAGCAATGTGATTATTTTATTGAGTAATAGGAAGTGGGTTCAATCAGTGACATTACATTTGCTATACGTCGTCGGCCGTCACCTCCGCAGCCTGCTTCTTTTAGTGTTTTTACATGTAGAAAAGGCGAAAATTGTATTACACGTCCAGTTTTTTCCCTGAACGATGATGTGAGCTCCTGTTGCAATTCTCGATTCAGCATAAATGACCTACAATGGCGATATTTTTCATAATCACGACAGAAAATCAAAATACTGCCCTAACTTCACTAGCAGAAAGGCAGCGCGATATAAACAAACCCAGACTAGAACTGAACGCGGCGTGACGGCAGCTTTACACCCTCTATATCTACCTCCTCGATGGCAATCAAGTCTTTCAATTCATTGGAAAAGTCGCTCCTTTTCATAACATAAGGATCACGTCCAACATATGTTGTGATTTTCTGTTTATACCTTTCTAAATCAGCACAGAAAGGACTTCTTCATCTCTTCCATTCTAATTTTCACTGCTTGCCCTCCACCGGAATTTGGCGGGTCACCAGAACCACGTGATTGCAAACAACCTATTCTTGTTATTTTTTGGAATATTGCAGTATTTATATTAAATCATTTATCCGTGCACGTTTTTTTTTTTAATTCACGTCTCGTAATTTTGAATCAGAATAACTTCCCCTCCCTCTTGCAGCGACATCTCTGATGACGTGTTTACTGATGCGAGGGCGGGGCAACCTGTCACTCACATTAGATTCACCAATAGCAAACCACAACCATCCAATCAATTCCTCATGGACAAAATCAAGTCCTGCCCAACATTTGTTCTTGTTCCAGAAGCTGTTATACGACACAATAGGGAAGAAAAAATGCTTCCGTTTCATGTGTCTGTTTCAATTTATCATTTCAAAACTCCAGCAGTCCCTAGAATCATTATTCAAAAATCAATGCAACTCTTTGCGTGATGTTTTTCATGTTAATGTTATTAATATATATTAATATAAAATATCTCTAACAATATTATTTGTAATATTATTTGTTTTAGATATGCCTTTTTTATTATTTATTGTAATTAAATATCGTTCTCCCTTTTCTTAATTTAAAGAAAAAAATATTTTGGAAAACATGGCTTGATTATGGATTGATGGATTGGATGGCTTTTTTTTA
>RJVU01068486.1:4845263-4858680 GCA_003731715.1 Anabarilius grahami
TATATATGTGTGTGTGTGTGTGTGTATATGTATGTATGTGTATATATACACACACACACATATATACATATATATATATATATATATGTATGTATGTGTTATTTTAGTATTATAATATATATTATAATTTAATTTTATATTATAGTTTTTATTAATATTTTGAATTAGCTTTTATTTTTTATATTTTCATTTTAAGTTTTAGTAATTTTATGTGCTTGTCATTTATTTTTTTTTAATTTCTATATAGCTTTATTTTTTATTTCAGTTTTAGTTTACCTAATTTTTATATTTCAGCATGTTTATTTCAGTTACCAAGGCAATTTTTTTATGTTTAAGTTTTTCATTTAATGTTTATATTTAATTTTATTTCAGCTTGATTTCAATCACTAAAAATGATATAGATTAAAAATTATTTTTGTTTTAGTTAACAATAGCAACACTGATCTATCCATGAGCGACAGTAGCTGGCATGAAAGACTAATTAGCCCTGCTTTGGTATAAAAGGAGATGATGGTTTGGGACGAGTGTCAAGTGTATCATTTCTGTAGGCTCAGTTTTCATGTGTATCTGGATGGATCCCTGGAGTAATGAAACAGATTAATACTGTTTATACTCCGTGTTAGTCTGCTGAAACGCACTGCCAGACGTCTCATATTGGTTTCTCATTGTCATTGTTCGCTTTATTTCTCCTGGTCTGGTTTCTATTCACTCATCAAATATAATCATTGTTATTGTGTCAAGTTAAGGACTTTCTGTAGCTGTTGGCGAAAGTCTTACTGTTATTCTCCCAATTTTCTGTTCATACATGCAAGACTTTACCTTGTTTGTACTTTATAATATATTTTTCTTCATGACTGATAGTTGTTATTGAACTAATGACCTGATTCAACAGGAATGTGGAGAAAATACTCAGCATAATGCTGTATTTCTCATATTAGACACCTTGTTTGCCACCTAACGCAAGGTCAAATAAAGGGGTTTTTCGTGGGTGGCACAGTTTTCAGGCGGGCCTGAGAGATGTTTAGGATTCTAGAATATAGAATTAACAGATTTACATTCAGAGTTTGTCCTCTCAGGAATCTGTTTCTTAATAATTACGTCTAAAACATTTTTAAAATAAATAAATGTATCCTATGATTTTATGTATTTATTTAATTAATAATAATTCATTTATTTATTTTTATTTTTATAATAATTTATTAATTTTTTATTTTTAATAATTTATTTTCTTTTTTATTATTATTTATTTTTCTTTTTTATAATTTATTTTTTATTTATTTTATTTTTAATAATAATAATTCATTTATTTTTATTTTTAATAACTTATATAATATTCTATATTATAATTATAATAGCTTATATAATATATAATTTATAGTAATTTAAATTTTATTTTATATAATATTTTATTTTTATTT
Source organism: Anabarilius grahami (assembly GCA_003731715.1). Classification (NCBI taxonomy): domain Eukaryota; kingdom Metazoa; phylum Chordata; class Actinopteri; order Cypriniformes; family Xenocyprididae; genus Anabarilius; species Anabarilius grahami. Next base: position 4,846,682 of record RJVU01068486.1, read on the forward strand.
TTTTTAATAATAATGTGTCATTTTCTGTAACATTCCTGAACACAAAGTTATTTTATTTTATTTTATTTTCGCTAGCATTTTATGTATCTCAAACACAAAATTAAATATTTTCACACTTTTTGCATAATTTGCTTGATTGGAAATGACACCCAGTAAAAATAGATTATGTACACAATTGATGTTTACCTTGATTTTTCTTTAGGTTTTTCCCTCCACGCATCTCAAGCATGGGCTTCATAGCATGGGTAAAAATAAATGATTAAAAAAGTTTCCAAGACAATGTTATAAAAAAAATGAACCCTCTGGGCCATAAAAAAGCCTGTAGTTGAAGAAACACCCAGTTATCCCTTTAATCTGAAGCCAAATATATGGATGCAATTTGCCAGTAACGTGTTCATACATTTAGTAATGTGTAGAGACAGCCCTGTCCTTCAGGAGTCTGAAGCTGAATGTTTTATCATTATGTAAGTGTTTGCTTGCTAAGGACTTTTCTGTTTTGTTTGCATTGCACTGACCATAACCTGACCTGTCACATGCTGAAACCATCTCAGCATGCCAGATCACAGGTCTTTTAATGTTATTATGATTACACATTACATTAAAATAACAGTAGTCAACATTTGAAGTGGATCATAATAGTTCATCAAAGTTGTCCTAAGAAGAAGGTTTTTGGACAACTTTGATGAAAGGTTTTGATCCTCAAATGTTGACTACTATATTATACTTAAGAATAGAAAAAATAAAGATGCCACCCCCCATTTGTTCACGCTTCAGAAGCCGTTATCCTGTTTTTCCAGGTTGTATTCCCTGAAGTGAGAAGCCAATTATGTGTTTGTGTGTTCCCTGATCCCTCAGCGGAGCGGGACGGCCGTGGAGAGCATTAATTGATGTCTGCTCTGCTGTGGGAGGTCGGAGAACATCTTGTCACTGATAGGAGATGATAAAAGACGAGGATGTTTTTCAGAATAGGATAGACCTCCCTGATAAACTGGCTAAACTTGACGCATCGGCCTTTGTACAATAAATATGTCTGAGCTCCCTAAGGTTATCTGTGATGAGGGTGGATATATGTGCTCTTTGTACGTCTTGTAGTTTTTCATCCGATCTTTCATGATGAACCTCTCAGTATCGTATACATGGCTGTATTGATTCTGTGGCCGACATGCTGCACAATATTCATATTATGGGTCAATTGGAATTAGAATTGCAAATGTTGTGAAAACATTTGTTAAAGGTTTGAGAGGGAACATTTTTTTGACATTGTAGATAAGCTTACATTGTATATACTTCTTTCAGATTTTCTGACTCACAACCTCTTGATTCGATTTACTCGAATTTCCATTTCAGTTTGATTTGATTCTGATTCATTTGGGTATATTTCAGTTCTAATGTATATTGCTTCTATATCTCTTCTAATGTGGTATTATACAAAGCAGTGTTTCAGGCATCTGTTTATTAAAAGGAAAAGTAAAAGTTCTCAGAGTCATTTTGTGTATCATGCTACAATGGTTGTGCTTTGTTTGTGATTCACTAAGAAGAATCGCTCATAAGAGTCATTCGTGTGTGAATCAGGCTACACGGGTTGCTCTGGATGTGTTTGATTCACCAAAAATAACAGATTGAAATTGAAATTGCAAATGTTGTGAAAACAACGAAACCATCAAAAGGTTTGAGAGGCAATGTATTAGTGACATTGCAGATGAGCTTACACTGTATATACATCTTTGAGATTTTCTGATTCACAACCTCTTGAGTCGATTTAAAGGATTAGTTCACTTTTAAATAAACTTTTCCTGATAATTTACTCACCCCCATGTCATCCAAGATGTCCATGTCTTTCTTTCTTCAGTCGAAAAGAAATGAAAGTTTTTGATGAAAACATTCCAGGATTTTTCTCCTTATTGTAGACTTCAATGGGCACCAAACAGTTGAAGGTCATAATTAGTTTTACTGCAGCTTCAAATTGTTCAAAATGATCCCAGATGAGAAATAAGGGTCTTATCTAGTGAAACCAGTGCTCATTTTCTGAAAAAAATTGAAAATTATATAAGTTTTAACCTAAAATACTCATCTTGAACTAGCCCTCTTCTTCTTCTCCTCTATTAGAATTCCAGCAGTGTAGTCGCTGCTAAGCGTATTACTGCCCTCCACAGGTCAAAGTTTGAAGCTGCAGTGAAACTAATTATGACCTTCAACTGTTTGGTGCCCATTGAAGTACACTATAAGGAGAAAAATCCTGGAATGTTTTCATCAAAAACTTTAATTTCTTTTCGACTGAAGAAAGAAAGACATGGACATCTTGGATGACATGGGGGTGAGTAAATTATCAGGAAAAGTTTATTTAAAAGTGAACTAATCCTTTAATGCAATTTTAGTTTGATTTGATTCTGATTCATCTGGGTATATTTCAGTCGTATTTCATACTGCTACTGCTTTATTTATACAAGGTTGTGTTTCCGACTGATTTAAAACAGTACATCATCTTGTTTAACTATTTAATAAGAGTCAATCGTTTGTGAATCAGACTATTCGATTCACTAAGAAGAACCACTCATAAGAGTCAGTCGTTTGTGAGTCAGACTACACTGGTTGCGCTGTATGTTTTCATTCACTAAAAAGAACTGTTCATAAGAGTCATTCTATTTGTGAATCAGCTTAGTCTAGTTGTGCTGTATGATTTCATTCACTGAAAAAAAAACTGTCCATAAGAGTGAATCAAGCTACACTGGTTATTAGTTTGTGAATCAAGCTACACCGGTATGGCTGTACTATATGTTTTTGATTCACTAAAAAGAACCGCTAAAGAGTCATTTGTTTGTGAACGGTACTACACTGTTGTATTTTGTTTTTGTGTGCAGCCCTCAAGAGCAGCTCAGTAGAACGATATCCATTATTTATTGGTTTACATTCAATACAGACAACAAACTAACATTTATAACTCGTAGTGTTGAAGATTCAGAAGTGGGGAGGCATTTACAAGCACATTCACAGCAGTGAGGAAATTCAATGAATCACTGTGACTTGTACAGTACAGAGAAGATGATGCGCTATTATACGATAATGTAATGATTGCACTAGTGATTTAATTTCCTGCTGCTTGTCTCTAGAGTCAATCCAGTGCAATAAATCAGTGTGCAAAGAGTCCATTCACTGTCCCTGTTATAGTAGTTGATGGATTTACCAAACGACACCGTCACAACGTTTCGCAATGAATCGCTTTCAAAGATATCCTTCCTTTTCCTTTGTTGGAGAGAAACAAAAATCCTTCCTTTTGTGGTGCTTCCATTCAGTGCCAAAGAGAGAGTTATTGCTTTGACAAAACAGGTTTTATTATTTTGCGCAGGCTCTTGCTCTTTCCCTGGCGTCAGATATCGTGAGTGTGTCATGCATAAATGATCGTGGTTCCCTCCCTATGTCATCAGCCCTGAAGGAACGCCACACTGGAGGGAGGGAGGGAGGGAGGGCTTGTCATNNTTCCTATGATTAGATCCAAAGACACAAACATTCCTCAACTCTGATTTTAAATGAGATAGAGATTTGTGGCTGCATGATAATGACCAATATTATAATTATCAATTATTTATTTTGACATTGTAATCACCATTATTAAAGACCCCCTGTGGTGAAAATCAAGTTTTTAATGTTGTTTATATGTCTATGTGGTGTTTTTAATATGCTTTAAGACAAACCGTGTGCAAATTCATAAGTCAACACCATTGCTGAGTATTTTCTCTTTAAAACTGTAGTGAAAAAAGACTCAAATCACTAATCGCCTGTGTTTTTGATAGCACAAACTACCTTGAAACCAATCACGTCAACGTGCTGGCAGGGGGGGCGGGGCTCTTTTTCGAGCACAAACAGAGACCCCTTCTGTCGCAATGCCCAATGTCGTAATGTTTCAAGTGAAACAGGTAAAACATAGCAAAGGCCGCTACTGTGTGACGAGAGTAAGGAGAGATGACTGACAAGACGATGGCGGAGGATTTGGCACACATCAGATCCTGAGCGTCATTGACAAATATCTTATCTTGAAAAATGTGCGGCCAGTACTGCCGCTCCCTATACACAGAGTACGTGTGATCGTGAATTCGTAAGCAAAAGTGAAAAGCGAGCGCGCATTAAAAAAGCGATAAAACCCCGCATATTGATAGCGGCTCCCTGATGCCTGTTCTGTCTTGAAACTCTAGATGGCGCAGACTGAAAGGCCCTTAACTTAAATGCACAATACTGTATGTCATTTTTTTGCCGCTAGAAGTCGCCTATTCAAAGCAAAGGCAAAACGGGAACGTGGTTTGTGTGACATTAGCAACACATTATTAGCTGTTTGATAACATAGTCAAGCAAAAGGCTAATCATATTAATTACCATTGTGTGAGAACGATACATAAAACTCATTACCATTCTGATACATGGACTTGTAGACAAGCCAATTCACTCTCTGCTCTTCTTCTTCTGAATCAGTTTCTGCTTCAAACATATATGGCTGAATTAAAGCAGTATTTCTACTTGCCATTGTGCAGTGTTTACTACAGTAAAGTTGACCGAGTGGATCAGGTATTCTGAGCTTGTGTGAGTAAGTGGAGGCGTGGCTAATTTGCATATTCATGGTTCTGCGTATACTAAATGAAGCAAAGGTGTAGAGTTACATTCAAGCTATTTTGAGGCATGAATAATTTTTTTTACATGAAAAAACATTTAAATATGTCATTTTGGTGATCAAAGATGAGTTTTAAGGGATACAATTATTGACAGGGTGACTTTAGTTTCCGATTAACAGAATTTTGTGCAGTATGACTATGCCATATTCTTCATGTAGACTACACACCCTAAACACACTGAGAATTGTCCCTAATTACTGTTCAAAAGTTTGAGGTTGGCGTTTAGGGCTTCAAGCGCAAAGCGCTGAAACCCTGCTCGGTAAATGTTTGTTGTTGTTGTTGTTGTTGAAAAAGGTCTCTTATGCTTATGCAGTGTCACATGATCCTTCAGAAATCATTCTAATATGAATCAGAATCAGAATCAGAATCAGAAAGAGCTTTATTGCCAGGTATGTTGTTTACACATACTAGGAATTTGTTTTAGTGACAGAAGCTCCACAGTGCAACAGAGTGACAGCGACAAGACAAGACACATAATAAAAAGAATAAAATAATAATATACAAATTTACAAGATAGACAAAGTGCAAAAAAAAAAAAAAAAAACAATATATAATATAGACAATTGTATGTACAGTTATGTGTGCAAATTTGAAATATAAGTAAGTGTTTTAAGTAAATAATGTGTAATAGTGTTGTGTGTTCCATGTTTGTCAAGTGTTCATGAGATGGATTGCCTGAGGGAAGAAACTGTTCCTGTGTCTGGTCGTTCTGGTGCTCAGGGCTCTGTAGCGTCGACCAGATGGCAACAGTTCAAAGAGGGAGTGTGCTGGATGTGAGGGGTCCAGAGTGATCTTCTTTGCCCTTTTTCTCACTCTGGATAAGTACAGTTCTTGGAGAGTGGGGAGGGTTGTGCCAATGATTCGCTCAGCAGACCGGACTACCCTCTGTAGTCTTCTGAGGTCAGATTTGGTAGCTGAGCTGAACCAGACGGTAATTGAAGTGCAGAGGATGGATTCAATGATGGCAGAGTAGAACTGTTTCAGCAGCTCCTGTGGCAGGTTGAACTTCCTCAGCTGGCGAAGGAAGTACAACCTCTGCTGGGCCTTTTTCACAGTGGAGTCAATGTGAATGTCCCACTTCAGGTCCTGTGAGATGGTGGTGCCCAGGAACCTGAATGACTCCACTGCAGTCACAGTGCTGTTCATGATGGTGAGTGGGGGGAGAGCAGGGGGGTTTCTCCTGAAGTCCACGATCATCTCCACTGTCTTGAGCGTGTTGAGCTCCAGGTTGTTAAGACTGCACCAGACAGCCAGCTGTTCAACCTCCAGTCTGTAAGCAGACTCGTCTCCGTCCCGGATGAGGCCGATGACTGTGGTGTCGTCCGCAAACTTCAGGAGCTTGACAGAGGGGTCTTTAGAGGTGCAGTCGTTGGTGTAGAGGGAGAAGAGCAGTGGGGAGAGGACACAGCCCTGAGGGGCGCCGGTGCTGATGGTGCGGGTGCTGGATGAGAATTTTCCCAGCCTCACTAGCTGCTGCCTGTCTGTCAGGAAGCTGGTGATCCACTGACAGACAGAGGTGGGCACGGAGAGCTGAGTTAGTTTGGGCTGGAGGAGTGATGGGATGATGGTGTTAAAAGCAGAGCTGAAGTCCACAAACAGGATCCTCACATAAGTCCCTGGTCTGTCCAGATGCTGGAGAACATAATGCAGTCCCATATTGACTGCATCATCCACAGACCTGTTTGCTCGGTAAGCAAACTGCAGGGGGTCCAGTAAGGGTCCAGTGATGTCCTTCAGATAAGCCAGAACCAGTCTTTCAAATGACTTCATGGCCACAGACGTTAGAGCCACAGGTCTGTAGTCATCAAAAAATGCTGATTTGCTTCTCAAGAAACATTTCTGATTATGATCAGTGTTGAAAACGGATGAGCTCTTTCATATTTTTGTGAAAGCCGTGATGCGTTTTACTTTTCATGGTTCTTTAATGAATAAAAAGTTCAAAAGAACACCATTTATTTGAAAGATAAATCTTTTGTAACGTTTTAAAGTGTCACTTCTGAACAATTTTATGCATTCTCGCTGAATAAAAGTATTTATTTTTTTCAAATAAAATAATAAAACAAAAATCTTTCTGACCCCAGAGTTTTGAAAGGCAGTGTATATATAAAATATCCCACTGGTGCTTTTCACGTCACTGCGAACCGATTTGAAACATAAAACAATAATCTCTGGATCAGACTGCTTGAACTTGCTCATTAGAACCGACTATCATTATTGACAGGCTTATAGACTCATTTAAACACCTCTGATTTGCCATTGATCTCAACAGACATTTCTGTGATTTGGTTTCAGTGCTTAACTTCCGCAAAAATAACAAGTAATATAGATTGCAAATCTAAATGCAGTGCTGTAATAAACACTATTCACAATTACTTAATCATATCAGCTGTAATCATAATCTCAGTCATTTAGTCAATTAATTCTGCAACCTTAAACACATCTTATAGTTTGTCTCATAGCACCCACTGTGTTTTCAATCACCAGTTCAGACCTGCTGATTCTGTCTTTACACCCCCACAAAATGACATGTATCCTCTCTCTCCACCAACACACACGCTTTTCTGCCAGTCATCTGTGAAGCAGGAACCGGTTTTCTCCCTCTCCTGTCATTCATCTCTTCTGTCCTCAATTCACAGGCAAAACGCATGGCATGAACATGGCATCGGGTTACTGGACTATCATCAAAATCGTATTAATCGAGCTGTCATATAAGTCACAGTATGGAAAATCCATACGTGCTTTAATCGCTCTAAACCATTGTGAAACATTCATCTTATGCCATGCCGCTATATGTCACGCACAGATTGAAAACTCTACTGCGCAATTACAGAATATTTATTTCCTATGTTTCCTCTTGCAGGGTCAGATATATAGGTTTAGCATTTGGTTAAAGGAGCTACAAAAATGGTGCATTTATGCCATTTTAAAGATTTCATCATCTTGGTTGGTTTGACTGTGTGTGAGCATCTGTTTAAGTGTGTGTGTGTGTGTGTGTGTAAAAGAGCTTAGAGAAATGAGTTGACTGACAGCTGTAAGTGAGTTGTTTTCTCTGCTGGAATTCTTCAGTTACACATGAGTATTGGATTTCCTGTCATATTTATTATGGTGAAATACCTGTTTGTTTGACACACTGACCCAAACTTTACTCTGTGAAGGCCTTCGACATGACACCTGTACTAACACATGCTGTCATCGTAAAGCATTACAGACCTCTCAAACATTACTGTATACACTACCGTCCAAAAGTTTGGGGTGAATACGATTTTTTTTAATGTTTCTGAAATTTTAATGTTTCTGATCTTATTTGATGAAAAATACAGTAAAAACTGTAATATTGTGAAATACTATTACAATTCATAAAATCAGTTTTCTATTGTAATATATTTTGAAATATTCATGTAACGCAAAACTGTTCTTTTTCTACTTTTCCTACTTTTTTTTAAAGCTTTACTATGGCCACCTAGTGGTAAGGCATACAGATTGTATTACATTGATCAGTAGTAGTAGGCGTAACGTGTAGGGGCGTGGTTTGTAGTACCACAGGATGCAAATGGACCGTTCTCAAATATTCAGCATCATTACTCCAATCTTCAGTGTCACATGATCCTTCAGCAAGAACTCATACAGTGACTTTTTTTTGCCCTATATCTTGAATTTGTATTAATTTTGGGGGCATTTTTGCTGCAAGACCCCATTAATTTCCAACCCTGGTGTGTGCGTGGCATGATGAGGGGGGCAGGGCTCTTTTTCAAGCACAAGCGGAGGCTCCTTCTGTCGCGATACTCATTTCAAGTGAAATGGGTGAAACATAGCAAAGCCCTCCCTTGCCTGACGAAAGTAAGGAGAGATGACTGACAAGACGATGGCAGAGGATTTGGCACACATCAGATCCTGAGCGTCATTGACAAATATCTTATCTTGTAAAATGTGCGGCCAGTACTGCCGCTCCCTATACACAGAGTACGTGTGATCGTGAATTTGTAAGCGAAAGTGAAAAGCGAATGCACATAAAAAAAAAAGCAATTTCAAAACCCTGCATATTGATAGCGGCTTCCTGATGCCTGTTCTGCCATGAAACTGTAGATGGCGGAGACTGATAGACCCTTAACTTAAAGGCACAATATGTAATTTTTCGCCACTAGAGGTTGCCTATTCAAAACAAAGGCTTAGCTTGATGACGCCGAGATTGAGTGCGGAATCGCAGAATCATGGGAGATGTCATCTTCACACTTACAGCCGCTGGAAAAGAATCCGACGGGACTCGGGCAGAAATCACGTTCATGGATGAGATTATTATCATTACTGTAATATGAAGCAGAGCAGGGCCGAGAGATGTTAGAGCAGAATGAGGCCGCTGGAGCGATTGCTAATGAGAGACGAGCGCGACAGCAGCGGAGAGCAGCAGAACTTTTATTATGCCACAGTCGCCGCTTCCGCTCCTTCCTGTCAAGCATATGTTGAGTAAAGCAGTGCTGTTTATCATATTAAAGGTGCCCTAGAATCAAAACTTGGATTTACCTTGGCATAGTTGAATAATAAGAGTTCAGTACATGGAAATGACATACAGTGAGTCTCAAACACCATTGTTTCCTCCTCCTTGTGTAAATCTAATTTGTTTAAAAGACCTCCAAAAAACAGGCGAATCTCAACATAACACCGACTGTTACTTAACAGTTGGGATCATTAATATGTACGCCCCCAATATTTGCATATGCGTGAGATTTAAAGGGGCCGCAGCCTGAATCGATGCATAGTTAATGATGCCCCAAAATAGGCAGTTAAAAAAATTAATTTAAAAAACTCTATGGGGTATTTTTAGCTGAAACTTCACAGAAACATTCAGGGGACACCTTAGACTTGTGAAAGAACGTTCTAGGGCACCTTTAAATACATTTGAGTGTGTTGAAAAATGTTGTTACTTTGTGCGTTCACTCAGCGGCTGCTATGAGACACTTGTTGCACTCTGCAGTAAGCTAGATCAATATTAAAATATCATATTAATAAATGCTGGATGTCTTGTTATTAAATGGCATGCAATTAATTTTAAAACGTACTGTATGACGGATAAAATGCTGTATTACTATTACTAAAAATAAAGCTGCATTATGTTATATTAGCCACTTGACAAAATAGTATTTTGGTAAAAACAAGGTACTTAAAACAATAATATTAATAGTGTTTAGCTATATAACGATTCGTTTTCTGTCTATGAATGTATCCAAACAGTTTTTTCCTTGTTGAATAAAACATATAATATTTAAAGCCTCTTTGGTGTTTCCATGGTTTCTACAAAATAAAACTGGAAACCGAGGGTAACACGGGTATGACGTAACTGATAGGCGACGCAATGACAAGGGCCGGGACACTAGTTAAAATAGCTTATTTCTCTGGATTTAAACATACTTTGAAACTTCTGGGATAATGTAAGTACAGAAGTCAACAAAATATACAAAACCGTTCTAGTGGTTTTTGGATATTTTAATCCAAAAAACTTACATATTGTGCCTTTAATCTGCCAGCAATCACATCATTCTCTACAGGGCACAGCTGATTGGTTCCTGCTGTATCAGTAGCCAATGAGCTCACTGTTCAACCTTCAAATACTGGTCAACATTTGCTGTAGCAGTTGCATCGTGCCTTCAGAAACCCTCCACCTTCCCCAGCTCCACCTGTATAGGGTAATTCATTTATGCTATATTGTACAGCATGTCTTACTTGCTCACAGCAGCATGTCATGTATGTATTGACAATAGCAAGTCTTGCTCTGCAGCAGCAATAACCAACAGCGGCAGCAGCAGCGTAGCAGATCTATTTTGTCGAGACCAAACATATCAACAATGTCATATCTATTACCATGCCAAAGACTCAGAGAGTTATCATGACAGAAATACAATATCACCCCAAACCCCCGGCGTTATCGGTAAATATCAGTGTTGTCTCACTAAACCTTTAAACAGTAGTGTATCAAATTTATGCTTTTTATTTCATGCCTGTTACACAATTTTCACCCCTTCTAGACCTCTTGCCCGAGCCTGTCCCGTTCAATAGCGCCCCACTTGACACACACAGACACGCACACTGTGCCAACCTGCATCACTGAGAACGGCCGTGTCCCTCGTGCTGTGCCAACCGCTGTAGGGAGGTCTGGACGAGCCCCAAACACAGTGCTTTGTGTGTTTGAGTCTGCTCTGACAGCCTGGCAAGGCGCCCGTCGTCTGCAGCGGCCCGTGGAAAGATGCCCTATGGCTGTACCATCCTCTTACTCACAGGCTTGGCAGCGCGTGTAATGGCCATCATTGACACTCTCACCTCTCTACGTCTATTTGGCTGCCTCTCTCTCTTTCTCACACACATTCACGTCACCCCCGTCGTTTGCTGGTGGTCTTGGACTGTGTTGGATTGGGTTACTCATCTGTCACACCGCTGACACTAATGGCCACGGTCATAGCAAAGCCAGTGCCAGAAAACCCCTTTGCTTTTTTACAAGCTTTTGTTGATAAAGCTGTTTGTATTTGAGACTGGTGGAAATGACTGTCAAGATGTGATTTCCTTGGCATTTTCTTCAACAATTTGTGATTCTGGCAAATAAACTCCTTAAAAAATGGTGTTTGGGGGCTGGGCGACATTACTGAATATTTGCAGTATATATGATTTCAAATAGGGCTAGCCAATGCCTCTAATTATTTTTTAATTAGTTCTTTGAAATGGACAGTTGAACTGATTCACAGAATGAATTAGTCTAACCAAATCTAATGCTGTTTCTGCTATTTAAATTGGATGCCATTAAAACATCTTTGAAAGTTATGTTTTATCATGGTATGTTTTTTTAGCAAATTTCAAATAAGGATATAGGAATATATTACCATTCAAAAGTTTGGGGTCAGTAAGATTTTTAGATGTTTTGAAAGAAGTCTTTTCTGCTCACCATGGCTGCATTTATTTGATCAAAAATACAGTAAAAACTGAAACGTGTAATATTATTACACTTTAAAATAGCTGTTTTTTTTTTCTATGTGAATATATTGTAAAATGTAATTTTACATGTGATCAAAGCTGAATTTTCAGCATCATTACTCCAGTCTTCAGTGTCACATGATCCTTCAGAAATCATTCTAATATGATGATTTGAGAAACATTTCTGATTATTATCAATGTTGGTAATAAAACACATTTGTCAGTCTGGTATTGATTGGGTTGTAAAAAGAGAATATAATTTTTTTTCACTATAAATGTATAAACTTCAACTACTTTTCTTTTTTTTTAAATAGTTTAATATTGTTTAATTGTGTAAAATGTATTAAAGAATGTATTAAAGTATATGAAGTTATTTTTTACATTTTA
>RJVU01068486.1:4877472-4898416 GCA_003731715.1 Anabarilius grahami
TTTTTTTTTTTTTTTAAACACAATTACTAAAAAATATAATTCTTTGAAAGAATTAAAAGGTAACAATTTATTTTATTTTAATTTTTTTTTGGCAAAAGCACTTTTCAAATGCATCTTCTGTATTGCACTTTAAACCAAGTACCTAACCCCCCCCCAAATAATGGTTAAAATCTATGTATAATAATAAAGTTAATGACCTGGCTTCTGATTGGTCAATACAGCATTTCATTCATGCTAAAAACCACAATATAGTAAAAGCTATAGCGTGAAACACCTGTGTTAGCATTTTCATGTTCATTACGTCTGACTCGAAATATTGAGTGCACAAATAAATACAGTGCTTGTCATTCTCAAAGAACAAGAACAAGTGTTGTCTTGTACGCAGTTTATAGACTTCTTGTGTTGTAGAGATTGTAACAGAGATCAGGTCTTTTCTGATGTTATCAACACTGGAGGAAGTGATGTACTGTGACTCATCGGGAAACCAAAGTACTTGACTGCGCACATTTACTTTTACTATACAAACAATAGTACCTGAGATCACAAGTGTTTGTTTGTCATTTTTGTAATGTTAAACATTTTTGTCATTACAAATTATGTATTGCTGAGTTGAAAAAAAAAAAATTTAAATGTAAATTTTTTTTTTTAACTATTTGTATCTGTATAAATGACTATTTATTCATTGACTTGCATGAAGAAAAAAAAATCAAGATTTTCAATGTCGTCTCAAACTTTTGGACCCCACTGTAGATTTTTATTACTTTTTCCCAGCCCATCAAACATGCAGTTTTGAAAAAAAATGTATATTTACACCAGCAGGGTATATTTACACTTTCACCGGGATCAAGCTCCTCTCACACATGGCTCTTGCCTCGGGTGTGCTGCTCACAATAGGTCTTTGATAAACTAGGTGCTTCACAGCCATTGAAAGTGTCATGACATGTCGCCCAACTGCCGTGATTTTGCAAAGATAAAGCTTGTGGTTAGTTCTGCAATGATTTGTCTTCTTTGTTAAGGTTAAATATGCTTTCATTGAGCATTCATCTCTATTGTTTCATTCACTTCCTTTCCGTTCTCCCGGGAAAAGTTTGCGGGTTTGACAATGCACTGGCTGTCTGCGGGTAACTTCTGAACTTATGATTGCTTAAAGCTCATCAGCATCTGAAAGAATAAATGAAATGGAGGGGATGGTACTCATGAAAAGAACAATATTTGAACAAGCTCTGCAGCTGGCTGTGGACATTGTTTCTCTTTCTTTTTCTGATACACCCTTTCTCCCCTGGATTGAGATGGATGAGGTCTGGGCTGCTCCTAGTTAGATTAGTTGAAGCCTGGATTTGTTCAGCGTTGCGATTCAGACCTGGTTGTATTACTTCATCGAGTTATAAATGATGCGTTGACAAAGGCGTCCCTGTCTGCTCTGATCGCACACCATCCTGGAATGTTATCTCCATCCATCATCACGTCTCTCTGGTGCGGCGACCTCCTCATGGGACACGTGAATGGCTGATAATAAATGTGTTTGTGGTGGAGAAAGAAATGTTTGTTCTGTGTGTGTGTCAGTGTAAAGGAACGCTACTTATAAAAGCATTATATTATGTTGTGTTACGCCTAATAAAACAATTACGTTATATATTGTTACTGTTCATGGAAAGTAGCTCGTTACTTCTGCATTCTCAGAATGGAGCGCTAAGTTTGACTTGCAGGTCATTATGTCAACTATAGAAAGTTTCATACACAAACTTCTTAGTGACCCACATGATTGATCTGGCCCACAAAATTTCTTCAAATGTAAAATGCAATATTTTAACAAACCTGCTTCACTCCTTTTTTTTTCTTAAAAAAATAACAATAATATTATAAAAAAAAAAAAATTATGCCAAAAATGCTACACGAAAAAAAAAAAGAAAAAAGAAACAGTAGTGTAACCCCCTCATTTAACACAGTACTTAAAGGGGACCTAATATGTCCCTCTCACAAGATATAATAATATAAGTCTTTGGTGTCCCAGAATGTGTCTCTGAAGTTTCAGCTCAAAATACTCCATAGATAATTTATTATAGCTTATTATAAGCAAATTTGCCCCTATTTGGGTGTGAGCAAAAGCACGCTGCTTTTGTGTGTGTCCCTTTAAATGCAAATGAGCTGCTGCTCCTGGCCCCCTTTCCAGAAGAGGGCGGAGCTTTAACAGCTTGTGCTTCAGTTGCTCAACAACAACAAAGCTGGAGAATCTCACGCAGCCAAAATGACGATTGTCAGTAACTTGTTCAGCCTTACATTGTTCAAACCAAAGTCGGACACTGATGGAGAGACTCCGGAAGAAGTTACAACTTTTCCGCTTTGAAAAATAAGGTGGATAGACTAAACACTCAATACGCATGTGCATGCCGTCACTGTTTTCACAGATTCGAATTTTTGGAGTTTACACGGAGATGATAATGGTATTGTTTTCAAAAACTTCCACTTTTTAAAAAGTTTGCGTTTTAAGGCTACCAAAACGCCAAAACATGGTATCCCTGTCTGCTCTGATCTTACACTCTTATCTTCATCTATCATCACGTCTCTTGCAAGTTGACCACTTTTTGGGACACGCGAGCGGCTAATAATAGATACGTTCTAACTGTAATACATTACCTGAAAAAACATTCATATTATGTTTATTTATTTGGCATAAACTGTTATCCAAAATGACTTCAGGGTGTACATTTTATCACCATATATGTTTCCCAGGAATCAAACCCATGTCGCTGGCCTTGGTGGTGCCATATTTTACCCATTGAGCTACATGAATGTAAAAGCAATAGTGTTACTTGTAACCCATTTATTGTAGCACATTATTTAAATGGATTGGCGTCCATGTCTACGCCGATCGCACACCATCCACGAATATGGTCTTCATCCAAATCATCATGTCTCTGGCATGGCGACCTTCTGGTGGGACATGTGAGCATCTGATAATAAATGCATGTTAACTGTAACAAAGTTATATTTATTGCTTTAACAGAAACTTTTTTATCCAAGAAACTTCAACGTGTGTGATTTATCAGCATGTGTGTTTCCCTGGAATCAAACCCATTCGTTTTAGTTGTGCAATGTTCTACTAGTTGAGCTACATGAACAAAAAAAGAAAGTGTTACTTGTAACCCATTTATGGTAACACATTATTTAAATGCATTGGCGTTCCTGTCTACTCTGATCGCACACCATCTTGGAATGTTATTTTCATCCATTGTCACGTCTCTGGCATGGCAATATCCTCTTGGGTTCTAGTTGAGCTACATTGAACATAAAAGCAATAGCGTTACTTGTAACCCCCTTATTGTAACACATTACTGAAATGCATTGGCGTCTCTGCTCTGCTTTGATTACACACCACCCTAGAATGTTATCTTTATCCAAATCATTCTGTCTCTGGCGTGGCGAGCTCCTCTTGGGACATGTGAGCATCTGCTTATAAATGCATGCTAACTGTAACACATTACCTCAAAAAAAGTTACATTTATTCATTTGGTAGAAACTTTTATCCAAGTAACTTCAAGATGTGTGTTTTATCAGCATGTGTGTTTCCCTAGAATCAAACCCATTCGTTTTGGTTGTGCAATGTTCTACTAGTTGAGCTACATGAACAAAAAAAGCAAGTGTTACTTGTAACCCATTTGTGGTAACACATTATTTAGATGCATTGGCGTCCATGTCTACTCTTATCGCATGCCATCCTGGAATGTTGTCTTCATCCATCATCACGTCTCTGGCATAGGGACCTTCTGTTCGGACATGTGAGCATCTGACAATAAATGCATGCTAACTGTAACACATTACCTCAAAAAGGTTACATTTATTCATTTGGCAGAAACTTTTATTCAAGAAACTTTAAGGTGTGTGTTTTATCAGCATGTGTGTTTCCCGGGAATCAAACCCATTCGTTTTGGTTGTGCAATGTTCTACTAGTTGAGCTACATGAACAAAAAAAGAAAGTGTTACTTGTAACCCATTTGTGGTAACACATTATTTAGATGCATTGGCGTCCATGTCTACTCTGATCGCACACCATCTTGGAATGTTTTTTTCATCCATCATCATGTCTCTGGCATGGCAACATCCTCTTGGGTTCTAGTTGAGCTACATTGAACAAAAAAGCAACAGCGTTACTTGTAACCCCTTTGTTGTAACACTTCGACACATTACTTAAATGCATTACATCCAACACTGTCAACATGTTTTTGTGTAGTTTTGGAAGCGTAGTGAGAGCCTGTCTGCATGTCACACACTTCACTTTCCTGCAGATAAGGCCAGATGTCTTTCTCTCTCTAGGGGGGTGAACTAACTTATCCTGCTTTATCTTTCCTTTGCCCTTCATGCTTTAATATTTCATTCCTCACACCACAGAGGGACAATGTCTTCTTTTCTCCTTGTGCATAGTTCCGTTCTTAAATCACACATATGAGGCCTGGGCTATCCCTGCAAACCCTCCTTCATAAATAACTACTGCACAGACATCCCTCCAAACAGGAGAACAAGCCTTTCCCTCTCATTTCATCTCCGTTTCCATCCATCTTTTGGTGATTATTGGGTCCATTTGATCTTAAATCTGCATGTTAGTCGCTGGGTTTTAACGACCTCTGTAAATGTGGGAGGACGAAGCGCTGGCCAGCAGTGCATGTCGTCTCAGCAGCAAATTTGTTCAAATATTTGCTGAGTCTTGTTCTGGGTTTGTGGCCAGAAAATGTCTTCCAGATTAACTCTGTTAAAACTTGGATGAACTTGTTGACATTGTTCCATTGAATGGGTTCATGTTTCTGTTTATTTGATTGTGACTTATTATTCTGCTGAATTATTTTGTGGTTGGTGAAGTATTAGGATAGATCATTTCTATATAATTGCTATAATTATAAGTCAACTAATATGAATTAGCTTCATGTTTTTTTTTAATGCTTGCGAATCAATGTTTTCTTTAGGAGAAATACTAAGAGGGGGATGCAAAATATATTGGTTATTCATCAATATCAATATCTGTTTTTAATTTATCAATATTGACTGCCGGATATTGGATGTATAATATTGGATATTTATAATATCTTAAAATGACTTTTACATTAAAATTGACCTATTTATTTGCTTTCTTAATACATGTTCCAGTTCTTGTTGTGCACAATTCATTATATTATATATCAAATCATAATATTATATATAATAAAATAGGTATATTTTTTTATACATCTTTGTAATCAGTTATCAAAATATCTGAAATGTCTTTTCTTTTTGCTTGACGTCACCAGGAAGCCTTTACTTCCAAATATTTGACATACAGAATAGAGACTTTTCACGGTCCAGTCGGTTCTTGTGGATTAATTTGTGTCGTGCCAAACATTTTTTTTTTTCTGATTGCATATCCAGTTTTACTTGGAAATACATCAGATTAGGGATGAAAAATGAAGAAAGAAAGAGAGATAGATACAGAGATAATAAGGCACATAAAGCTACAGATGGAAATCACTCATTACTCTGGTCGAATGGCCTGCATAGACTGGCAGTCGGCAATGTGGTCGGCAGAGACTTGCATTCCATCGGTGTGCGACCCCAATTTCTCCCATCTTCATCTTCGTCATCAGCTCGCTTTGAAGCTCTTCCAGGGTCTGTGGATGCCAAGCTGACTGTGGGTTGTTCAGCTGTGCCCAGTTCTGAGATTACAGCGGTTCAGATGAGCTGAGTTCAGTCAGTACACATGATCAAACACAGAAATATTACAGTTACTGGCTGCTGATGTTGTTTGAATACATCAGACTGTGACGTTGTGCCATTGATGGCTGCTGTTGTGAGCATTTGAAATAATTTTTCACTATCTCCGTTTTCTTTATTCAGCTACCTAAGACAGCAGACAGCTAATGACGTGATTCTCTAATAAGCAAAAATATATATAACTCCCACAAATATTAGGTAAAATGATCTGTATTTAATTACACTGGGTTATTTTTGCATTGATTCTTTATCTCATTCAGTGCTATACTGAATATTTGTCACTCTGTTATGTGGTTCTTAAATGCCTTTTACTGACAACAAGTTAGGGGTATTTTGAGATAGTGGGAGGAAATCTATACATTTGAATGTTGTTGTAACACAGATAGCCTGATTGTATCTCTCTCTGTCCACTTCTCCTCTCTTAGGACCCAGGCTACTGGATACAGGTTCATCGGTTAGAACATGGAGACGGAGGCATTTTGGACCTGGATGACGTGCTATGTGATGTAGCCGACGACAAAGACAGGGTATGGCATTAGTATGCATGAATCTTTTTGTTTGTTTGTTTGTTTGTTTTAGGAGAGACGCTGATCTCTGATTAACTTTCATTTCCAGTTTGAATGTACCGGAAGCAAAATGCCAAAACCATTAACACATTCTGAATTAAAGGGATAGTTCACCCAAAAATGAAAATTCTGTCATCCTTTACAAGTCAATGGGGTCCCATCAACTGTTTGGTTACAGACATTTTTTTAAATATCATCTTTTGTGTTCATCAGAAGAAAGAAATCCATACAGGTTTGGAACAATTTGAGAGTGAGTAAATCATTTTTGGGTGAGCTATCCCTTTAAAATTGGATTTGAAATTCAAAATATTCATAATTACTTCTGAGATGACAACTGGATGTCACTGGCTGAATCAAAAATTCAACATAATGAGGTCTTGTGACAACAATGAGTGTGTTTACTTGCTTTAACCCAGTCATAAAAATGCCTCAAGTGTCTGTTTTTTTGTGTTCATAAACTGCTAACAAGTATTCTGTATTTTTGCCTATTACCCCAATTTCGGCATATAAAGACGCTTCACTCGTATTTTGGTAGACGTGTCTTGTGTGCATGTTTATATGTTTTGACATAAAAAAGCAAATCAATATTGATTTTAAAATATCATGAATGGGTTCTTGCATTGTTGTGTTTTATAATAAGCAAATTTTTGATGGTATTCAGCATTTTGTTGTACATGTGATCAATCATTGTAGAATACTACCAACACAGTTTAATGAGAAATTGTTTTATTTGAGGTGGCAATTTCATATGAATTCGTACTATGTGATTCATACGTAAACATAGATTTTTTTTTTTTTAGAAAAGTAAGCATGAACCTAGCCTGTAAGATGTACAAATTCATACGAATTAGCCACCAACTTTTCAAAACAAAAATTATGTAATGAATTATCATGAGAGTCTGTTGATGCTACTGTGTGAAGGATTTGCCTATTTCATTATGTTTCACATACTATTTAAAAAAATATATATATATAGTTGGATATTTGGCATTATACAGTATATATTTCACAGTTTGCAGTCTGTCCAAGCGTAGTCTGTTGGTTAGTGAAAACATGGCCTTTCTACACCCACATGTTGTTTCTTGATGCGAGGTTGTCATGTATTTTGAATAAAGAGAGCCAGTGTTTATGATAAACTGCTAGATGTCAAGATATCAGATATTCCACATTTGTTTCCAAATCCCTTTAGCCGAGGGAGGGTGAGAGAGGAAGAGAGTAAGAAGGCAGAGGTTGTCCTCAATTTTGAGCTTCTGTTTTTCTTAATTGTTATTGTGGTTATCACATCTGCATGTGTTTTGATTTCATTTCACCAAGCTTGGGAATGGCCAGGAACATTGACTGTTTATTACTAGTGATGCACTGAAATTTCGGTGACCGAAAAATTTGTTTTGGTTTCGACTGGAACTGTTTTGTACGGTGGGAAAGGTGATGTTTAATTAGCGCTTCTCAGACAGTGTGTTTTGACCGTCAGTGTCTATTTTGCGCACGCAATGATGATAAGCTACAACAGGTAAACATGTCAGCTGTGTGGACACTAGAGCTGGGTTGACATAATCGATTTCTTGAATTTAATTGATCTTCATTGTGATGAACTGAGATCTTTTAGTCTATGATGTTTTCAGTTGATGCATGAACAAAAATTCACTAAATATTATTTGTAGCTCGCCTACCATCCAGTAATTACAATAAGCTTTGTGCTTTGATATGAAACAAAGTCTGAGCTTTCAAATTCTGTCAATTATATAATGGAATTCAAACTATAAATGTGGTTATGACACTCTTTAATGGCAAAATATGTAATATTTTTGGATTAAAATATCCAAAAACCACTAGAATGGTGTTATATTTTGTTGACTTTATCCCAAATTTTTCCAAGAATGTTTAAATCCAGAGAAATAGGCAATTTTAACCAGGACTCGGACCGTGTCCATGCATTGCCAATCAATTGCCCTCGATTTCTGGTTTTATTTTGTAGAAACACAATTTTTAAAGACACTTTAATATATTATGTGTTTTATTAGACAAGTAAGCAACTGTTTGAATACATTAATCGACAGAAAACTAATCAATGATAAGCTTTTTGTTTAAATCTTGTTTTCTTGATTTACCGCAAGTACCGTGTTTTACCATGCCTAATATCGATCTAGCTTACAGCAGTGTGCAACAAGTGTCTCATAGTAGCCGGCAAGCCAACGTACAGAGTAGCATTATAACAACTTTCAATACACAAATGTATACAATATAAAAAAAAAACAGTGCTGCTTTACCCCATATACGCTTGACTGGAAGAAGCGGAAGCGGTGACTGTGGCATAATAAAAGCTCCACTGCTCTCGAGATGTGTGTTGCGCTCGTCTCTCATTAGCAATCGCTCCAGTGGCCTCGTTCTGCTCCAACGGCTTTCAGCAACACCCTGCTTCATACTACAGTAATGTTAATAAATCTTTAATACATTGGCTTATCTATGAGTATGATTTCTGCTCGAGTCATGTCGGATTCTTTTCCGGCTGTAGACGTGAAAACAGCACCTCCCATGATTTCGCGAAAGCAAGGCGTCATCAAACTATGCCTTTGTTTTGAATAAGCGACCTCTAGTGGCGAAAAATGACATATCGTGCCTTAAATGTGCCGTGGCAGATCGCTGTAGCGCCTCCGTTCAAGCGGCACGTGAACCGATAATCTCTTCCTCTTTACTACTAGCTATAGCATGAAATAAACATGAATGAACATCAGAAGGAATGTTGGAAAATACGGCACAACTTACTGAAATGAATCATGTCTTATATAATCTCTCAAACAGTGTTTCAAGACATCAATAAAACAGCTTGTAAACAATGTCATGAATGTTACATTTATCTCAGAAAAGCCATTCAATGATAAACGCTAGAAAAAACAACTCTAGAGAGGAGCATTTTGATGAATATATGCACTAGATTCATTATATTTTGACTAAACCTGTTGTCTTCATTATTTAATGTAGCCTACATTTGAAGTTTTATTATAGGCTGCATTTGAATTTTTATATTTCAACAACAAATTGAAACATAATTATATCATTATATCAAATATATCATATCAAGTTGATATAAAAACGGCCTTATGTGCAATAAAAATGTTTCTATACAACTAACAGACATTCATTTGATTAATTAATTGATTATTGAATCATTTTTTTTGGTTTTGGTTTTCTGCTAAATTGAAACATTAACTTCAGTTTTGGTGTTTTGGTAAGAAAAAATAATTTCAGTGCATCACTAATGATTACTTCTTCCTCAAATTTTCCTTCAGCTGATGACAGTGTGAGTCTCTGTTATCTCTCAGCTTGAGTCATCAGATTCGGACCAACTCATGCTAAATAAATATTTTTGTTCTCTAGGAATCATCCAGGAAAAGCATCATGATACTGTCATAGCAATGGAATTTGGGAAGTTTGCTCTTGTTCGACCCTGACTAGCACATTGTGAATAATGGCTAATCTCAGTTCCACACGAGAGTTTGTCCCGGTGGTGTGTTTATAAGTATAGTTTGTTCATTAGCTTTGCTGCTAATGTTGTGAAGCCCTGATAAATGGTGTTTAGCCAGCAAGCTAATTAGCCAGTCCGATCCTGCTGGGCTCTGGTGACATCTCACTGCCTGCAGCAGCTTTTGTTCTTAGTGATTTATAATCGTCCTCTCAGCACGACCGCAATTGGTAATCCATGTTAGCTCAATTAGTAAACAGCACACTCTGGCTACACATGCATTGTGACTGCTTGGCCAAATCCATACTAGCCATTAGCATTAACATCTTAAGTAGACCTACGTGTTTGGCTTTGAGAGCAGAGGATATTGTCATCGATACATGAAAGCACACCCTGCCAAACCATATACAGTGCTGAATAAAACACCACAGTGACCAGTCCTGCCCAGTCTTGAAGACATTAACATGTATTAATATGTATTTTAGTAGCACCCTTATCAAAAAAGGATGCTGGTAGCTTGGTACAGTGATGGTGTCAGATGATGATACTGTGGTACTGAATAATAACCATATTCATATAACATGTTATTGACATGGTACACAGGAAGCATAGTAGTTAAAGACAAAATAAAGTAAATTTATTTTGTTATACACTACTGTTCAAATGTTTGGGGTCAGTAAGATTTTTAAAAATAATTTGTATAATGTTATAAAAGATTTCTATTTCAAATAAATGCAGTTCTTTTAAACTTTTTATTGTTTTCTATGGAAGCTTGTTTCCGTCACTAAATAAAAAAATTAAAATAAAATAAAATCTCACAATTCTGACTTTTTTTCTCAGAATTGTTTATTTCTTGCAATTCTGACTTTATTACATGCAACTGCAAGTTTATAAAGTCAGAATTGTGAGATATAAACTCACAATTCTGAGAAAAACATTAGTCTTTTTTCTCACAATTGGACATTATAACACAATTGCCAGTTTATATCTCACAATTCTGACTTTATATCTCACAATTCTGACTTTATAACTCACAATTCTGACTTTATATCTTGCAATTCTGACTTTATATCACGCAATTCTGACTTTATAACTCACAATTCTGACTTTATAACTTACAATTCTGACTTTATAACTCGCAATTCTGACTTTATATCTCGCAATTCTGACTTTATATCTCGCAATTCTGACTTTATATCTCGCAATTCTGACTTTATAACTCGCAATTCTGACTGTCACATAATTCTGACTTTGTATCATGCAATTCTGACTTTATAACACACAATTGCGAGAAAAAAAGTCAGAATTGTGAGATAAAGTCTTTTAAAAAATTTTAATTTCATGGCAGAAACAAGCTTCCATAGTTTTCAACATTGATAATAATCATAAATGTTTCTTGAGCAGCAAATCAGCATATTAGAATGATTTCTGAAGGATCATATGACTGGAGTAATGGCGCCTTTCATAACACCTAAGGTCACCTTATAAGCAAACAAGCAATAATATATATTTAAAAAAAAAGATAAATAGATAAATAACAATAAACATCCCATTGGCATCACAACAACTTAAATCACACATGCATCAAAGAAACAGTAGAATAAGTAGTAAATCATAAAAAAGCCTGGGTAAAAAGGTAGGTCTTAAGACGGGATTTAAAAGTATGCAGATGTCACTATTACGGATATCGAGAGGGAGAGAGTTCCATAGAAGAGGGGCCGCATGGCTAAAAGTTGTAGCTCCCATGGTAGTTAAGCGTATACGTGGTAACACAAGAGAGAGTGTGAGTGAAGATCTTAAAGTGCGTGAAGGGGTGTAAATATGAAGAAGATCAGTAAGATATGGAGGAGCGAGACTGTGAAGTGCCTTGAATGTGAGAAGCGGAATTTTAAAGTCAATTCGATATTTTACTGGTAGCCAGTGAAGTCGCTGGAGAGTTGGTGAAATGTGCATAGTAGAAGAGGTTCTAGTAAGAACACGAGCCGCAGAGTTCTGAACCAACTGAAGTTTATAGAGAAGTTTGGAAGGAATGACTAGTAAGAAGAGCGTTGCAATAATCAATACGTGAAGTAACCAGTGCATGAATGAGAATTGCAGTATTGTTCATTGTGAGGGAAGGACGGAGACGATTAATATTATGCAGATTAAAGTATGCAGTACGTGTAATATTATTAATACGGGCTTCAAATGAAAGTGTGCTATCCAGAATAACACCCAAACCTGTGAAGAAGGATAAATGTGATGTTGATCGATATCCAAAGAAATGAAGAAAAACGGTCAGATTTTGTCAGAGCGGATCTTGTGCCTACAAGTAGGACCTCGGTTTTATTGCTATTAAGTTTTAGAAAGTTAGCTGAAAGCCAGTCTTTAATTTCAGCTAAACAACGATGCTGAAAATTCAGCTTTGATCACAGGAATAAATTCCATTTTACAATACATATATTTATTTAAATGTTCTATTTTAACGCTACTTGTCACGTGGCTCTTTGCAGATGTACTACAGATATATTATGGTTTTGCTTCCAAAATGGTGCGACCGTTCATTATGTTTACAGAGTGAATCAGTTGATGTCGTTCTTTGTCGGGTTCATGCAGTGATCTGCCGCAGAGCAGCTGTAAAGGCAGCAAAGCATACAGGCTTGTGTGTGTCTTGAGAGCTGGTGCTCATCTTGGGAGGGTTGAGCTTTTTATTCGCTGGGTGCCATGGTAACATCTCTGCCAGGACTCAGTCAGACGTCTACATCTGTGGCACTGCTGCGTGAGAAACCGCTGAGAGCCACGTAACACCTTCCTCCCTCTTCACACCCTTCATCATCCCTCTCACACTTTCATCATCTGTCTTTGTTGACATGCAGACGACAGATTTCAGTGCTCCATCATGCATTCCATTCTTGAATATTGTTAATCTTGCGTCATCTCTTTTGTGGTTTTTTCTATTTTTACATCGTCTCTCTCTTTCTCGCTGATGTCTCTCCTGTACCCTTCTAGATTTTTCCACTCACTGCTTTCGGGTCTTCTGAGACTCTGCGCACTTGCCGTCATGCGTTTCTCATGACTGAGGATTAGATTTGAATATTATTTCTGCTATACGCTGTGCACACGGTGAACCATAAGTAGCTTTGTGTCTTTGTGTTTATGTCAGATGTTCATGGCTTATTTTATGTCCTTGGCCTTCTGTGATTCAATGAACCTAAACTTTAATTTTTTTGTACGTTTTTGCAGCCAATATTATTCAATTTCTGGTAATATGATGCTAACACAAAAACAGAGAAGTGCTTTACAGATCAGGGCTTCAGACTGCGACCAAATGGTTGCATTTTGCGAACTTTTTTCCATGCCGGTGTGACTAAATTTTGCATTCTGCGATGCGCCACGCATTACGTAATCATGTTGTAAAGGTCACGTGTGACGTGGATGGAAGTACGGCGGTAGGACGAAAAACTCTAATTTTCACCTCCAACTGCAAAAACGTCTGAGATCGTTGTTTTACCTTTTTTTTGTAAAGGGCGTTTGACTTAGTCTTTGCACGTTCGCTTTGTCAACACTTGATCGGTACTTTCGCCTACGTCACGTGTGACCTTTCAACCGTGATTACGTAATGCGTGGCGCATCGCAGAGCTAGTGCTAGATGAGCATTTGTGGTTAAAAAGTATAAAAATGTTGTTTTGTTTTTTTTAATAAAAAATGAACAATCGTTTCACTAATTAAAACCCTTATTCCTCATCTGAGATCGTGTTTAGCCCTTTGAAGCTGCACTGAAACTACAATTTGGACCTTTACCCGTTGAACCCCCAGTGAAGTCCACTATATGGAGAAAAATCCGGGATTGTTTTCCTCAAAATCCTTAATTTCTTTTCGACTGAAGAAAGAAAGACAAATATCTTGGATGAAATGGGAGAGAGTAAATTATCAGTGAACTAATCCTTTAGAACACAAATAGTTTAAAAACACTATAAACTGTCATCTTTAGCAAAAAAAAAAAAAATAATTTTTATACTTACATTATTTGACACTTACTTTTTGTGATTTTAATTGATTTACTGTAGACAAAATAGTATTGAATTTCAATGTTTGCCTTTTATCGGTTAACATGCAAATAATAATCAGCTAATCTGTAGTTATCCTGAGTTTAAAGTAGGTTTGACTTTGGCGTTCAGTCCCCCCAAGCTGCAGTGTTTTTTTCAGGACTTCCCAGTCTGTCATCTTCATTCTTCACATGAAAATAGACTCCTGGAAGCTGCTTAAGCTCTGAGAGCCTGTTTCGAGCCTGTGAAATATGCCCAGTGCTGTTGCTCCCTTTAGGAAGTTTCTCTGTTTATGGCCTTTACAGACTGTCGCTCTGTCATTCAACCTGGAGGTCCTTCTGTTAGTGGCTGGACCTGGATGGATAAATGTTTTTCCAGGTGTCATCGTGTCACCGTGAGCCCCCTCCTGCCTCAAGGCTGTCCACATTCCTGCCTGCTTATGCTCAGGCCTTGGATTCCGGATGTGACTTTCCATGATTAATATACTGTAGTTATATACTTTAGGCCTGCTGAAAAGACCAGCCTGATGGCCAAATATAGTTTATGACAGCAGGAAATGTACCCTACTGTTTAAAATTTTGAGGTCAGAAAGTATTTTTTTATTTAAAATTTTGTTCTTTTGTACATTCTATTTAGCTTTATTAAGCTGTTTTCAATATTGAAAATAATCAGAAATGTTTCTTGAGCAGCAAATCATCATATTAGAATGATTTCTGAAGGATCATGTGACACTGAAGACTGGAGTAATGATGCTGAAAATATATTCACATAGAAAACAGTTCTTTTAAATTGTAATAATATCTCACCTTTCTACTGTTTACTGTATTTTTGATCACATTTAGCCTTGGTGAGCAGAAGAGACTTATTTCCAAAACTTTAAAAAATCGTACCAACTCCATGCGGTTCGAACAGTAGTGTACAGCTCATCCAGCGTAGTATGATTCCCAAACAAATGTTTCTAATGAATTGATTCTTTTTTTTAGTGAATCAAAAACATACAGCTTGACTAAAGTAGTGTGAATCCTGAACAAATGACTCTTTTTAGTAAATCAGAAACATACAGCATGACTAAAGTAGTGTGAATCCTGAACAAATGACACTTTTTAGTGAATCAAAAACATACAGCATGACTAAAGTAGTGTGAATCCTGAACAAATGACTCTTTTTAGTAAATCAGAAACATACAGCTTGACTAAAGTAGTGTGAATCCTGAACAAATGACTCTTTTTAGTAAATCAGAAACATACAGCTTGACTAAAGTAGTGTGAATCCTGAACAAATGAATCTTTTTAGTAAATCAGAAACATACAGCTTGACTAAAGTAGTGTGAATCCTGAACAAATGACTCTTTTTAGTAAATCAGAAACATACAGCTTGACTAAAGTAGTGTGAATCCTGAACAAATGACTCTTTTTAGTAAATCAGAAACATACAGCTTGACTAAAGTAGTGTGAATCCTGAACAAATGACTCTTTTTAGTGAATCAGAAACATACAGCTTGACTAAAGTAGTGTGAATCCTGAACAAATGAATCTTTTTAGTAAATCAGAAACATACAGCATGACTAAAGTAGTGTGAATCCTGAATAAATGAATCTTTTTAGTAAATCAGAAACATACAGCTTGACTAAAGTAGTGTGAATCCTGAACAAATGAATCTTTTTAGTAAATCAGAAACATACAGCTTGACTAAAGTAGTGTGAATCCTGAACAAATGAATCTTTTTAGTAAATCAGAAACATACAGCTTGACTAAAGTAGTGTGAATCCTGAACAAATGAATCTTTTTAGTAAATCAGAAACATACAGCTTGACTAAAGTAGTGTGAATCCTGAACAAATGAATCTTTTTAGTAAATCAGAAACATACAGCTTGACTAAAGTAGTGTGAATCCTGAACAAATGAATCTTTTTAGTAAATCAGAAACATACAGCTTGACTAAAGTAGTGTGAATCCTGAACAAATGAATCTTTTTAGTAAATCAGAAACATACAGCTTGACTAAAGTAGTGTGAATCCTGAACAAATGAATCTTTTTAGTAAATCAGAAACATACAGCATGACTAAAGTAGTGTGAATCCTGAATAAATGAATCTTTTTAGTAAATCAGAAACATACAGCTTGACTAAAGTAGTGTGAATCCTGAACAAATGAATCTTTTTAGTTAATCAGAAACATACAGCTTGACTAAAGTAGTGTGAATCCTGAACAAATGACTCTTTTTAGTGAATCAGAAACATACAGCTTGACTAAAGTAGTGTGAATCCTGAACAAATGACTCTTTTTAGTGAATCAAAAACATACAGCTTGACTAAAGTAGTGTGAATCATGAACAAATGACTTTTTTTTTTTTAATCAAAATACATAGCTTGCACCCAAATTTGTTTAAGATGTTTAATGTTTAAGAGGAACTGGAAAATTCATAAATCTTGACTCACCAACAAGAATCCATGATCCAAGAACGTCAGTCAATGAATGAATGAATAAATGAATGAATCAACCAATGAATGAATGAATGATTGATTCAGTCAGTCAGTAAATCAATCAATCAATAAATTAGTCAGTCAGTCAGTCAAACCTGTATGAATTCATTCAGTACTTATTTGATTCATATTGATGTTCCTATTAAGATATTTTTGAATGTTTCCAAATGATTACCTAAATTTTAGCAGCAATTCTGAAATTCCTTCATTTTTTGACTAGGAAGTAGTTGATGTTTTGGTAACACTTTACAATAAGGTCTCATTTTTAACATTAGTTAATGCATGAAATAACATGAACTAACAATGAGCAATATATTCTTACAGCATTAATTAACCTTGTTAATATTAGATATGTTCGTTACTTCACAGTTTAATACTATCTAAGATCAATGAATGATGTAGAAGAGTTGTTCATTGTTAGTTCATATCAACTAATGCAGTTAACTAATGACACCTAATTAAAAAGTGTTAACGATGTTTCTTAAGCCGCGAGTGAGTGAGTGTGTGTATGTGTGTGTTTGCACGCTGATTACTGATATCCAGTTATTCTAGTTCTCTAGCTAGCAGCTAGTTTGACTGGTTATGGCTCCATTTTAAAGGAGCCTCTGTTCTTGTATGTGTTTTAATTTCCTGTCACTGTCTCTCATCACCGTCTCCTGCTCGTCACAGTCCACACAAGCTCAAATATATGTCAGGACGTGCCAAATATTTACACTTGAAACCTTTGAAATGTTGGACTGAATAATGCATTGTGCTTTTGCTCTTTTGAAGAAGCGTCCAAAACACATCTGCGCACAATCACAAACTCATACACACACTGAACGCCTGAAGCGTTTGGTTGTTTCATGCCCTCTGATGCATTTTCATTGTTAAATGTACAGAACGGGTTTCACTTTATGGCCCGAAACACTATGCAAAAGCTTCTGCCTCTGCAAGATCAGTGTCATATGAGATGTTATGTTGCTGTCATATTTTAAATATGGAAAATATTCACACTTGCATTGCATTGGTCACGTTTGTGCTTCCACGAAGAGCTTGCTTCTGTGCAAATCCATGCCAAGTGTGCATTAGCTGCCTGTCACATGACGTTTATGTTCAATATGACTTTGTACCCGTGTTCATCTTGAAACAGAAACTTCAGGACTGAACGAGCTCCTGTCCTTTGAGATGCTCTCACGCAGGCTGGGTTTGTAACTGCTCATCCCTGCTGTAATTGTGTTAAATCAATCAGCTCAGATGAAGGAGAGTTTCAGCAGGGCAGCGCTCTGTCATTTATCAGGAAACACTCAGCTTGACTTTAATGCCATTAATTGGCCAGAAGTGCACTAATGTAACCTGTGTGGCTGATGGGAACTTTTAGTCTTTTGACAGTCCTGAAATGGAGATTTTGGTTCTTTTTAGTAGTGTTACTACTATTTGCAACCCCCACATTTGTATTATGTAAATATCTAAATTAAACTAAATTAATTAATTTTGTAATAATTTTTTAATTCTTATAAAATGTATATATTTTATTTTATAAAGCTGCATTTATTTGATCACAAATACAGTAATAACAATAATATTGTGAAATATTATTACAATTTAAAATAGCTGTTTTCAATGTGAATATATTGTAAAATGTAATTTTTTCCTGTGATCAAAGCTGAATTTTCAGCATCATTACTCCAGTCTTCAGTGTCACATGATCCTTCAGAAATCATTCTAATATGCTGATTTGATGCTCAAGAAACATTTCTGATTATTATCAGTGTTGAAAACAGTTTTGCTGCTTCAGATGTTTGTGGAAACCATGACACTTTTTTTCAGGATTCTTTGATCAATACAAAGTTTCATTTATTTGAAATAGATTTGTTTAGCAAAAATGTAGAAGTCATTTTTAATCAATTTAATGGGCCCTTGCTGAATAAAAATATTAATTTCTAAATTCCAGCTGTCTTTCTGACCCCAAACGTTTGAACGATAGTGTATGTGTACATTTTTTGTTTTGTTTTGGGTAATAATAATAATGTTTTTTTTTTTTCAAAAAGTACTAAAAATTCAGCAGAACACAAAAGAAGATATTTTGGTAGCCAAATAGTTTTAGTTACCATTGACTACTTCATGTTTTATTTATTTATTTACTATATATGTTAACATCAAATTTACAATACATTACAATATACAATACATTTGTTACAGAATTTATTAATCTTTTTTTGTAAGTTAATAAAAATCCAGCTGTTCATCGTTTGTTCATGTTAGTTCGCAGTGCATTAACTAATGTTAATACAACTCTTGGTTTTAATAATGTATTAGTTGGGATACGAAGGAGCGGAAAATTTTCCAGTAAATTTCCAGAAACTTTCCAGGATTTTTGGAAACTTTCTGGAAGTTTATCGGAAATTTCCCACCCCTTTGCATCCCTGTGTTTTAGTAAATGTGGCGTCGAGGAGAGAGAACAAGCAAGAGGGAGATTTGAAAATAAGGAAAAACAACAACAACTGCAGAACGAGAGATGGGACACAGTACAAAAGAGCTCAAAAGAATATCACTGGAATGAAGGTTTATGACTGGGCAAGCGCTTTAGGACCGCGTTTATATTAGAAAAGCTTTCCAGCGCTGGAGAGAGCTGAGCGTGAAGGCCTGAAAACAGACGCGGAGGCTGCTTTGATCCCGCTTCTCATGTGAGTAACACGGTTTTGATTGTCTGGAGCTGCTCTGCTGTTTGCGACTACCAACGAACGCTTTGTATTTACTCTTGTGTACTGTACGTTCATGTTTTTGTGCTTCCTTGTTCGTTCATCAACTGATCAACCATTTGATCAATCATTTTGTTGCGCATCAGCTGTGATAAACAGACATCCACTCTCGCATTTCGTGTGTAACAGTGGCCAGATAGTGAGAGTTTTGCAGGTAAATCACTGTACACTGACGACCACTAGAGAATGTGGTGTTTAGCGTCATTGTTAGTGCACTCGCCTCACATGCCAGCAGCGATCGGGCCGGGGTTTGAGACCGACTCGGAGCAGGGTGGTTAGAATTGGAGTGTGAGTTTTGGAGGCGGAGCAATGAAGAGAGGAGTGGGTTTGTTTGGGTTGATTTCAAATATCAACAATGTCCAACAGCGTTGTTCAAAATCTACTTATCGCACCTTTAACTAAAATTAATAAATGTTGAAGTATTGTTCATTCTTAGTTCATGTTAACTAAAGTAGTTAACTAATGAAACCTTATTGTGAAGTGTTAACATTACACATCGAATTGCAATTGGATACCGTTGCTGCACAATGCTAACTTTTTGTAAGAACTCAAAGTTAGTGATTTTGAAAATAGCACAAAATGTTTTTTAACATGACGTATGGTCCATGAGATCTTTGAGATGAATTCATACGTCTGGCTTTTAATGAGAATCCAGTATCTGTCTGTCATTTTCTGAGGATTATTTTCAATGATGATGATGATAATGAGGATAATAATTCCCTGTCATTATACAGTTCCTCATAACACTGCTGTGTGTGTGTGTGAGAGGAGAGAGTGTGTGTGTGTGTGTGTGTGTGGATAAAGCGTGGCTCTATGCCAGACCAGTGTCACAAATCCGCTATGATTTATCACCCACGATGAGTCACAGTGCTTCAAACACGGGCGTCTGGCCTTGCTTTACTGGGATCTGCCAGACAGACGACACACACATGCTTTTTCTGCACTTTTACTTTTTATATGTGTTTGAAGGAAAGCATCTCTATTATTTCTGCTCATATTTAGGGTTAAATTTGTGAACAAACGCCTGGCTTTTCCGCATGACCTTTTTTTTTGGCCCTTTATAACTTGATGGTGATCATGCTCTGTAAGCACCTGTCTCTCTGTCTGCTCTTCCACTCTTGTGATCTTAAAGGTAATGAAGCGTTTTATAACACAGACACACACGCTTTATCTGTGGCTTGAGTGGGTAAGACAGTCGTTTGGAGAAATTGGATTTCTCACCCGATTGCTTTGTGAAGTGGCCATTATGTGTTGTCGTGGTGATAAGAGAGAGCGCTGTGTCATGTGATGTGTATTGTTGAGAAAGAATAGAGGCACGAACCGGCTATAAAACGCGTCTCCCTATATAATAACTAGATGTCACACACAAACGTGCATGTATGCATACATAAGCTAATACGCTGTGAGAGGGCATCTCTGCTTCAGATAGTACATTCAAGGGGAAACTGCGTCAGAAGGTTATTTCTCACACAATTGAGAATATAATATGGTGATATATCATTGAAATTGTTCAAATATGAAGTTTTCTGTGTCTCCTATAGTATGTGGCTGGTTATCTTTACTGCTTTTATGGTGTCACTCTTGTGATTTAGAAATGGAAGTGCTGACCTCTAGTGGTTAGAAGCCTTCATGAAAATTTGCAACCTATACACAGAAAAACTACTGTTAATTCAATAATTTCTATAAAAATGATCATTTTCTATAACTGACATTGACGTATTAAAGCATATTTAACTACATTTGAATATGTATGTTCAGCATGACAAGAAATAATTTTTTTTTATTTTATTCTTTATACTAATTTATATTTATTTTAATCAAAATGCATATCACTAAGAAAAGAGTAGCTCCACACACACACACACAGCAAAAAATAAGAAAAAATAAATGAATTATATTAAATTTAATATAATCTATTATAATTATTTATTATATA
>RJVU01068486.1:4900262-4920609 GCA_003731715.1 Anabarilius grahami
AATGGGGACTGGAGATGTTCTACTCCAAAAAACAACTTAAAAAGTGCCACTTTTTTACAAGCAATACTATTGCATGGTTTTAAAAACTTGAAATTTAGTGCAAAAGTCATCTGAACTACTTTATGGTGCCTTTTTTTGTCCTTTTTGGAGCTTGGCCTCTCTAGTCCCCATCCACTATCCTGTGCAAATCAGAAGCTTTCACATTCTGCTAAACATCAAATTCTGCGTTCCACAGAAAAGTCATACAAATTTAGAAACATCATGAGAGTGAGAAAATTATGTCAGAATTTTACATTTGAGGGTAAACGATCCCCTTTTAATACATGGACAAAATGGTGTTAACATAAGTGTCCACTAGATGGCAGTATCAACACTGAAATTACATCAGGGGTCTGAGGTTGTTATTGACATGCCTGATCATAGTGTTGTGACAACTACATTAGCTTTCTGATTGGCTCCTCAGTGCTAAAGCCATCACCATGGAAACAGACCCATCACATGCTGCCAGGTAAATCTGACAGTTTCTAAATGGGCTACTAACTGTTGCCTCCATCTTACTGACCACTGTGTGTGTGTGGGAATGAAAGATAGGCTATTTTCCATGTACTCCTGAGAGCAAGTAGAGTCCATTCAGAATGAACACACACACACACACACACACACAGTGTTCGGAGAGCTCTTCAAAGGGGTCGAGTCTTCAGAGGAGAGGCTTGTTCATCTCATTTGTCATTTAGTCAATACAGCGCACTCTCTGATCAATGCCGAGACTGGCGCCTCACAATCAGAGTCGATACGTGACCTTACTTTCTCTCCCTCCGCCCGCTTTCCTTTCAAAGCACTTCTCACTTCAGTTTCAAGGATACTGTGAAGAATATAGAGATACAAGTGAGGACAAAGTGTTGGAACACAGAAAGACTGGGTGAAATGTGCCTCCATTCTTGCTTTTTAACCTTGAGGGTGTGCCAACGGTTTTTCAGTTAGTCTACACTTGTTTGAGTAGTTGAAGTTTAATGTTTCCCTCCCCTTACAAGAGTTTTTGATGCTGATCATTAGCAAACAACACTAATAAGTGACTAACTAACTTTACAATTTTGGTGGAAGCTGGAACCATGGTACATTTTTGTAAGTTTTATGTAATTTAGTGATCATTGATTCATCTATATAATCGAATTTGTTTTTGATTTATTTGTGTTTCTATCTCTGCATACTAATTAAGGCTATGCTAGAGCTAGTAATCCAGTTAGCAGTAAAATAACAGTGCTAGTTTAGTATTATTTATATACTGTTATATTATTTATTACTTTTTGAATTTTTTTGAATCGGTGTACAGTGTGCGCACTGCCGGATTTTTGTACACGCAGGTCGCACATGCACATTTAATTTTTTTTGCATTAATTAGTTTATCCACAAGGTGGCAACCATGCCCTGGGGGCGTTGATTCATAAGGTAGTCGAAGAAAACCTGCATAAACAGAACAGAGCGGAACGCATGCAAGCTACAGCGATGATGGAGGCCTACATAGATGAGAGATTGTGTGAAGAGGTTAGAAAATACTCTCATTTGTACAACTCTTCCATAAAAGAATACAAAGATGTTTACATGGGTTATAACTCGTGGTGAGAGATTGCTCAAAACTGCGCATGCGTCGAACGCCTGTGTACGCGTACGAGTCGAATGAAGTATACATTGCAAGTCAGTTTGACTGCAAAAAAACTAAGTATACCCAGGATTTTATTTTATTTTTCAGCTTTATTTCAATCAATGAAAACTATTTTAATTTAACTTTTTTTTTTCTTTAGTTATAATAACTGGACTGTTGGATCATGAAGACAGAAACTGATGAAATAAAAGAGTTCAGTGAAGAAACTGAAAGTTAAATGGAGAGTGACAAGAGTTTTAAAGATCTGTTTTATTGAATGAAACTTCAAATTCATACTATTGACTTGCTGTTTTCAAGATGCAATTCAAAAAATAATAAATCAATGTGTGATGCAAAGAGTTCCAAGCAACAAGTAATTCGTATGTCCACACTGAAACAAAAATGCTGCATGATGCAATCATGACCAATCAGAGCATATTTAATAGTAAATATATGGATATGATTATTTGAAGCAGGATTCCAACTAACATGGAACATTCCTACAGGTTTTATTGAAGATATATAAAGGTTATATAAATGTTTGGATGAAACATTCATAGACTTACTAAATGTTTTCATAACGCAGGGAGAAAATATTCTTAGAACAACATTCTTGCAATGTTTAATGATTAATTAATATTATTAATATTTGATGTCAGCAGAAAATGTTCTTGGAACATCCTTTTAACATTAGAATGACAACTAATGGGGAACATTCCTACAACTGTCACTAACGGTAAGTAAATGTAAGCATAAAGTTTTCCTAAAATAATGATAATAAATGTTGATAGAATTGTGAAATGTTCTCATAACATTGGGAGAAAACATAGAGCAACATTCTTTAAGCGTTCTTATGTTAATGTTTGTTGGATGTTCTCATAATGTTGGGAAAAAAATTCTTAGAGAAAGATTCTTGGAACATCCTTTTGACATTAGAATGACAACTAACTTCTTAATATTTAAAGCATAATATTTGTATTATTTATCTGGATTTGAACCTTTCCATCTCCAGTTTCTTCAAATCTATTGGTGCTCATTTGAATAAAGCTAAGCATTTTTTGAGTCAATGGAAACACTATGGTCATGGTTCAGAGTTAACCTTGAGTACATTCCATAAAAAGTAATCTATTTTTTATTTTTTTTGAATCCCCAATCCAGCACAAGACCAGAAAAACAACAACAATAACAAAAAAATTTGGTTTTCAAAAAGATTAAAATCAACAAAATTTTGCAGACATTCGGTTGAAGTTTCTCCTGCTGTAAGCTCTTTCTGTCAGGGTCTCTGGATGGTACATGATGCCAAATCTGCTCACTATCTCCAGTGTCTTTATCTCTGGGGCATTTGGTGTAATCTCTGAATTCTGGTGAAACACACACACACACACACACACACAGTACAGTCAGGCAGAGATGTTTGTCTCAGCTGACAGCTGTCAGCTCTGATAGTGCTCTGGTAATAAAACACTCTGCCAAACAGCCTATTAGCAACGGCTTGCCTGGAAGGAGTGGAAGCCACACACACACACACACATGCAGATATGCTCAGATAGGCAGAATGAGGTCAGACACTAAGGGTGCTCTAAAACAGAGGAGACAGGCCTAGACGCCCTGCTGGGGTCTCCCAATCACCCTGGAGTGCAGAGGACTCAAACACACACACGCATCAAAAAAGATGAGCTAATAATTACTTACTACCTAATAGGTGTGTGACGAGATCTCGCAAGATTAAAATGTGATGAGATTTCTCGTCGAGGTGAAAAGCTGTCTCGCGATATTGCCATGACGGAGTGTGAGGGTGAAATCAGGATAGAATATGCTACCACTACGTTTACATTACACCTCCACTGTCGTTTTGCTTTTTATAGAAATAAAAACCATTTAATTCAGTTGGATAACGGTCGCTTCAATCCCATCCAGCTCATCCAACATGAGCTGCAGAGTCGTACGTAATGCAGCAGGAATCAGAGTTC
The DNA here is from genome assembly GCA_003731715.1 of Anabarilius grahami. Classification (NCBI taxonomy): domain Eukaryota; kingdom Metazoa; phylum Chordata; class Actinopteri; order Cypriniformes; family Xenocyprididae; genus Anabarilius; species Anabarilius grahami. Next base: position 4,903,872 of record RJVU01068486.1, read on the forward strand.
ACTGATCACGTGACGCGAGTAAGTGATGAGATGACTGACAAGACCATGGCGGTAGATTAGTTGCACAACAGAGCCTAAAAGCGTCTGACAAATGTCTTATCTTGTAGAATGCGTGTTCAGCACCGCCACTCCCTATTCATAGAGTAAGCTCGCGAAATCGAAAGTGAAACGCGAGCGCACATTCAAACGCGATTTTAATACCCCGCATTTTGAAAGCAGCTCCCTGATTCATGCAAATATATCCCAATATGAAAGCTATCATAGGCTGGGTTTTGTAGTTGTAACCAGTGTTCGAACTATACCGTGGACTTTGGGGGAGCCCAAAGGGGTCAAGTAGTGTACACAATCGCATGTTTGGTAATTTCAGTTCGTGCGCGGGTGAAACAACAAACAGCCACCCACAAATAGTCTATAAACAAAGCATCAGGCTGTTTGAGTTCACAAGAACAACGGTTAAAGTTACTCGTCAGGCTACAGAAGAATACCAAAATTCCTCCGTTAAATTAGGTCTAATACATCGAGAGTCACGCAGACCTATAACAACCCAGCCACAACACATTATTGCGAATAACATGCCTCACCTTAACACAGGCCTGGGGTCAGCTTCCTTTGCTGTTCGAGTTAACATGTACTAAACATAAGTGGAATTTGCACCGCAGCACCCCCACACCTTGATGCTCAAGACAAGAATAGCATGTGTAGTTATCTTTATTGAAGTGAATTAGGTTTAAATCGCCGTCATGCATGAATGAAGGATATTTTTGCAATTTTACACATAATAATCCACGATGATCACATTACACAAAATTGAAATTGCACGTCAAAATAACACATTGCCAATATTTTTTGAGACCCCCCAAAATTTCACAAATCACGTTTTCAGGGGAGCCCATGTCTTATTAAGGGGAGCCGAGCAGTTATAGTATTTTTGTCGTGTCATTTTCTACGACATAATTAAATTTGGTTCTGATTTACTGATTAGTTCATGAGCTTTTTGACAGGTCAGAACTTGACAGTTTCCATGGCTGCCATCACAACACTTTGTGTGAAAAATGCAGATGAAACGGGGCCAAAAATGTTTTTGTTGGCGAAGAAGCTTTACCAGAAAAAAAAGTCATCTAACATCATCTAATATGGGACTTTTTGACAGTGTATTTACTTATAATGTGCACAGGGCAATAATTACAGATGTGTTAACCAATATTGTGACTTACTGTAAACATGTGGGAAAATAAATCAATACATAATTATATAGACAAGGGGTTAAAGAGACCGAAAAATTACAATTCAAGTTCCATAAAACGCCCTTCTAAGGATGTGCGCAATGTTGTTGGTTATTTTTCTAATATTGAGAGAGTACTTTGATTATGGTTGCACTTATTGTTTGCACTTAATAAGACTAATAGAAAACTGTGTTATTCATTTTTAATATAGTTTTTATTTCAATGATCAATTTGTTGAAATGAGATCAGTTAGGAGGTCAGAAGTTGTAGAATCTCATAAATCACATAGGGTTCTAAGGTCTGAAGTGGAATCATACAGGAGAGAAGCCAGTCAGTTGAGTTTGTGGCAAAACCTTTTACAGTGCTTGAGTATTGTTGTCTTTTGCTGCATAATATAATTCATACTCAGAAAGTAGAACTGAAATGACATTCATTTCAAGATGATTAGTTAAAACGTTTCAAATGCAACTGCACACTATTTTTCTAGTCATGTTTTTCGTCATTGAGGATTTCTTAAAAATATTGTATAAAATCTGGTCTCATCTTGTTCTCGTGAACTCAATCTCGTGTCTCGTGAGCTAACGGTCTCGTCACACCCCTACTACCCAATATTCCTGTCTCAAAGTAGCGTATGAAATAAACTATTTTACTAAAGAAAATTAAGATTATAATTTCATTGGCAAAATCTATGTAGACCAGGAGTGTTCAATCCTGCTCCTGGAGGGCCAGTGTCCTGCAGAGTTCAGCTCCAACCCCAAATAAACACACCAGAACCAGCTAATCAAGGTCTTACCAGGCATACTAGAAACTTCCAGACCGGTGTGTTGAACTAAACTCTGCAGGACAGTGACCCTCCAGGAGCAGGTTTGGACACCACTGATGTAGACTAAAGTTTGGTGTGTTTATTTAATATCTGCTCTGTCCTCATGGGGGCAGCGTTTCTTTAGTCTTGTTATCTTGTTTACAGTAAAATCTGCACATGCAGTCAGCATGAAATCAAAATTGACCCTTTATTTTGTTAATGCAGGATCCTGGTCTTATTGTGAGAGACTCATCAAGGAATGTTTTTCAAATATATATATATAACGACTTGATCTTCCCATGACGAGTTTCCTTTTGTACTGATGTCACTTAGGGTGTGTAGGCTATTAAATGATGTTAATAGCTAAACTTGAATTCACTGCTCCTTGTAGAGGTCAATGAAAATAACATTGCGAAATAATTAAAATGTATATTTTACTTATACTATTCATACATATTCATATATTCAACCTGCACTACAAACCCGTGAGTGCACAGTCAGTTATCGTATTTTTGTCGTGTCATTTTCTACGACATAATTAAATTTGGTTCTGATTTACTGATTAGTTCATGAGCTTTTTGACAGGTCAGAACTTGACAGTTTCCATGGCTGCCATCACAACACTTTGTGTGAAAAATGCAGATGAAACGGGGCCAAAAATGTTTTTGTTGGCGAAGAAGCTTTACCAGAAAAAAAAGTCATCTAACATCATCTAATATGGGACTTTTTGACAGTGTATTTACTTATAATGTGCACAGGGCAATAATTACAGATGTGTTAACCAATATTGTGACTTTCTGTAAACATGTGGGAAAATAAATCAATAAATAATTATATAGACAAGGGGTTAAAGAGACCGAAAAATTACAATTCAAGTTCCATAAAACGCCCTTCTAAGGATGTGCGCAATGTTATTGGTTTCTTGTGTGACAGTTCAGTGTCAGTTCTGTTTCAGTGCTAATAGAGAGGTTAGTGCCCTAAGCCTTTTCTAAAATGATTTAGCTCTAATATCTCTTCGGTTTAGCATTCATGTTCTTTCGGGGCAGATGTAGGTCACACTGCCAAATTTAACAGCTCTCTTCAGACAAGACTGCGGCTGTTTGTGGCTAGAAGCTCACTTTCACCCTCCTTCTGTCGCTGCTTCAATTCTGTTAGTCTGTCCTTTGGACACAAACACAACTAGCGTGACTGCAGCCCTTGAGTGTCACTGTGAATTAAAATGTATGGGGAAAAATATCTTAAATGAAGAACCTCAAGACAGTAAATTTTTAATTAAGGCAATGTGGTTATTTATATTAAAGGATTAGTTCACTTTCAAATAACATTTTCCTGATAATTTACTCACCCCCATGTCATCCAAGATGTTCATGTCTTCACATTCTTCACGTATTCACAGCCTTTGCCATGACACTCAAAATTGAGCTCAGGTGAATCCTGTTTCCACTGATCATCCTTGAGATGTTTCTACAGCTTGTTTGGAGTCCACCTGTGGTAAATTCAGTTGATTGGACATGATTTGGAAAGGCACACACCTGTCTATGTAAGGTCCCACAGTTAACAGTGCATGTCAGAGCACAAACCAAGCCATGAAGTCCAAGGAGTTGTCTGTAGACCTCTGAGACAGGATTGTATCGAGGCACAGATCTGGGGAAGGGTACAGAAAAATTTCTGCAGCATTGAAGGTCCCAATGAGCACAGTGGCCTCCATCATCCGTAAATGGAAGAAGTTTGGAACCATCAGGACTCTTCCTAGAGCGGGCCGCCCGGCCAAACTGAGCAATCGGGGGAGTAGGGCCTTAGTCAGGGAGGTGACCAAGGTCAGCGATGGTCACTCTGATAGAGCTCCAGCGTTTCTCTGTGGAGGAAGGAGAACCTTCCAGAAGAACAACCATCTCTGCAGCTCTCCACCAATCAGGCCTGTATGGTAAAGTGGCCAGACGGAAGCCACTCCTCAGTCTGGAGTTTGTCAAAAGGCACCTGAAGGACTCTCAGACCGTGACAAACAAAATTCTCTGGTCTTATGAAACATAGATTGAACTCTTTGGACTGAATAGCAAGCGTCATGCCTGGAGGAAACCTGGCCAAAACCATCCCTACAGTGAAGCATGGTGGTGGCAACATCATGCTGTGGGGATGTTTTTCAGCGGCAGGAACTGGGAGACTAGTCCGGATCGAGGGAAAGATGAATGAAGCGATGTACAGAGACATACTCCGTGGCCTAATGGATAGAGAGTCGGACTTGTAACCCAAAGGTCATGGGTTCGAGTCTCAGGTCCGGCAGGGATTGTTGGTGAGGGGAGTGAATGTCCAGCGCTCTCCCCACCTTCAATACCACGACTGAGGTGAGACCCTTGAGCAAGGCACCTTGCTCCCCGGGCACCGCAGCAATGGCTGCCCACTGCTCCGGGTGTGTGTTCACGGTGTGTGTGTTCACTGCTGTGTGTGTGCACTTGGATGGGTTAAATGCAGAGCACTAATTCCGAGTATGGGTCACCATACTTGGCCACATGTCACGTCACTTCACTTCACTTCAAGTCAAGTCTCAAGTCTTGATGATAACCTGCTCCAGAGTGCTCTGGAGCTCAGACTGGGGCGAAGCTTCATCTTCCAACAGACCTGTTTGACCCTAAGCACACAGCCAAGATAACAAAGGAGTGGCTATGGGACAACTCTGTGAATGTCCTTGAGTGGCCCAGTCAGAGCCCAGACTTGAACCCGATTGAACATCTCTGGAGAGATCTGAAAATGGCGATGCACCGACGCTCCCCATCCAACCTGATGGATCTTGAGAGGTCCTGCAAAGAAGAATGGGAGAAACTGCCCAAAAATAGGTGTGCCAAGCTTGTACAGTCATATTTAAAAAGACTTGTGGCTGTAATTGGTGCCAAAGGTGCTTCAACAAAGTATTGAGCAAAGGCTGTGAATACTTATGTACATGTTATTTTTTTAGTTTTTAATTTTTAATAAATTTGCAAAGATTTCAAACAAACTTCTTTCACATTGTCATTATGGGGTATTGTTTGTAGAATTTTAAGGAAAATAATTTAATCCAGTTTGGAATAAGGCTGTAACATAACAAAATGTGGAAAAAATGAAGCGCTGTGAATACTTTCCGGATGCACTGTACATGAAGGTAAACACTACATTGACTCTACACGCAATGACTGCTAATCCCAATGACAAGTAATATCTTACTTGTTCAATAAATATACATGTTAAATAAGTTGTGCTAGCATGTGCTATGATAGCTGTTGATTTGAACTGAAATAGATAAGAATAATTGGTTCCAGGGCTGCAACTCTGGTAGTTGGAGCGACTTAATTTTTTTTGAGTAATCAACTTAAAAATGTGTGCTTATTCTACAAATTAAGTTCCTCTAACTCAATGTAGCTTGTTGCTTGAACATAAATTCACTCAAACGGGTCATAACTAAAAAAAATTGATGCAAACTGTTTTATTTATACTGTTTATTATAGCCAACACATCATTTTTTTTTAGAGTGTTGTTAGCTGGGGAATATCAGACTTACTGTATTTCAATTCCAGTTTTCGCTATTCCCATAAACCGTTCAAACCTGCTGTGTTCAATCTTTAGTGTTCAGCATTATGTTTTATGTGGCTACAACATTCTTGCAAATCGAATATAGCGCAAGGTCAGAGTTAAGGGCAATATAACCTAATGTGGCTGATCTGAGCTCTCACCAGATTTCATATTCAGCACGGGGAGAATGAGATGCACTCATGCGGAAACAGCAGCGGCAGAGAATTGGCCTGAATCAAGGGCTTATATTGAGTGTGTTTGACTGAGATTGGCTGTATAATGAATCTCTGAACTTATTTGAGCTCCATCTCATTTTCGAGATGGTTCAGTGGCGTGTGACTGCGTTAGCATATGGGTATGGGTGTTTCGTGTGTGTGCGCTTGAAGAGAAACAACATGACAAGCCCTGTACTTCAGTGCTAATGCTGATCTGTCACTGTGCTGTTGACAGATCCAAACCAGCCCAGTTCCGCCCCCCTCATCCCAAACGTCAAACCCAGACCACTTCAACCCCCTCCTCTGCTCGGGCTGCCTTCTCTCACCCCATTCCATCCCCTTTCCCCTGAGAGATCCGAGTCTTATTAGTGCCGAGAGGAAGAGAGAGAGAGAAGCACTTTGTCCTCATGCACCCTCAGAGACGACCCTCCCACCATGAGCGGCAGTAACAGATCTTACCATGTTCACCCCGCTTTCTGTGGATCAGTCGACTCTACCTTTCCCTCATCATGCCAACTCTGATAATAACCAGCACACAAAGAAAAATCGCCATGATTTTAAAAGAGTAAACAGTAATTTACCGTAATAAAATAGTGTATTCTATGGAAGCTTGTTTTCACCACTCAATAAAAAAGTGAGACATTTATCTCACAATTTTGACTTTTTTCCTCGCAATTGTGAGTTTATATCTTGCGATTCTGACTTTTTTCTCAGAATTGCAACTTTATTCAAGTTTTTCTTTCGCAATTCTGACTTTATAGCTTGCAATTGGGAGTTTATAACTCTTGTCAGAGTTATGAGATGTCAAAATTAACTTTTGTATTTTTTGTTTCGTGGCGGAAACAAGCTTCCATAATATTGTGATTTTTACTGTGAAATTAATATATTTAGGTCCTTTTCTGTGGTCACATAATAAATTACTGACAAAAAACCTTTTTTCACTTCTTTGTGTGAAAATAGTTCAAATATTTCAAACATTTATTTCATTTAAAGTCAGAATTATAGTGATTTCTGTTGGCAACTTGGGCTTTGTTTACTTTTATTGCTCAAGGATGCATTAAATTGATCATTGGTGTCAGTAAAGACATTTATAATGTTACAAAAGATTTCTAAATCAAATAAATGCTGTTCTTTTGAACGTTCAAAGAATCCTGAAAAAATGTTTATCACAGTTTCCACAAAATATTAAGCAGCAAAAACTGTTTTCAACATTGATAATAAGAACCGTTATTAATAATTGAGCACCAATACTAATTGATAAAATTTGAGCAGCATATTAGAATGATTTCTGAAGGATCATGTGACACTTGAAGGCTGGATATACAAACAGAAAACTTTTTTTTAATTGTAATAATATTTCACAACATTACTGTTTTACTGTATTTTTTGATAAACTTTCTATTAATCAAAGAATCCTTAAAAAAATTTAGCAGTTTCAAATCCAAAATGATATAATTCATTTATTTATTTTTATTTATTTATTTTATACACACATTTGTATTATNTATATATATATATATATATATATATAATGAAAAAAACATTTTTTACTAATGTAAAAATACAACATCGGGAATTTACTTTAAATTCACACTAAAATATTTAATAAGGTGGATCATAACTGAGGTGAGCCCAGCCTGGTCTGTTTCTCAGGATGTCGTCTGGGCAAATCAACCTCCATGTCTGAGAATCATCCTCTCAGGAGCTTCTGGAAAGAGTATACGATAGCACTTGTCACTGAGAACTCTGCAGCGATCCAGACGCTCCGCATCTTATGCGTTCAGACATCCTGTCTTCCTTCCTCCCTTTAATCTGTTGAGAAAACCCCAACTGTCAGAGCCGCACTGTGAGTGACTGCTACAGACAGACATTCTCCACTCAGGTCTTCTCCCTCATCGACAGGCCTGCACCGAATCACATTTCCACAGGAAGATCTGAGATTTCTACACAACAGCTATCCCCAGAAAGAGCGCTCTAGACTTTAAAAACTATTTCGGAATTATTTATCATTTCGAATATGACAAACAGTGTCATGCTCTAGAGCTTCTGCTCTGAAAAAAATTATAAATTATACACAATAAATTCATAATGTTAATATAAAATGTTAATATGTCTTCTAAATTTGAGAAATGTATCCTGATTTTCACAGTCAGTGATGTTTGGATCCTCCTTGGGTCAACATGTTGTCCCTGCATACTCTCTACATACTCTATTTCATGCGTCGCGATCTGAAATATTGCATTGCATTCTCAGCGTTGCCAGAAGGGGTGCTATGGGGTCGTGAATTGTTGTTCTACTGTCAGTTTTCTCTTTTTAGGCCCTGATATACTTTAGGGGTAAAAAGTTTGAAATAACTTTGCAGTGCTATACTCTTAGCGAATATTCATCTAGACGCCTACTGTCGGCATTTAGATGAATATGTAAATATGTGCTGTGCGCCTTCCTACCAAATAACAAAATTAACAACAAAAATGACAGCAGTGAGAAAACAGCAGTGAGAAATCAACGTGGATATGTTTGCCCTGTCTCTGCAATTCAGCACTCCAGACACGTCACGTTTATTTATATAGCACTATAGATTTCTTTAAAGCAAGATTGTCAGTGTTGCTTTCAATTAGAATTACAGCGTCAGTTACTAATATATAGCAGCTCTCCAGTGTGTTCTTGTTTTTGTTCATGTCTGACCTCGACAGACTGAACAGAAGAAATGAACCAGAAAAGATTTACAGGTCAAAGAAGGTGGCGCCACAGAGCCACCTCACTTATTACATAATTGACACAAGAACCAACGGAACACGCTTAAATATAAAGATTCCAATAAGTGTTATATAACCATAACCAAGCCCTTCACACGCATTTTCTGCACTGCTTTTATATTGTTTAAACATGCACTTGCCGGACATCTTTGACCGTTGCACTCACGTCTCGCACAAGAGAGCCAAATGTTTAGAAAACCATGTTAAAAGATGTTCAACCTTTAAAAAAGGTGTCTCTATGTTTTTTCCATTCCACTGCATCTCATGTTTTTAAACGCAAAAAATGTCTATGTGATCGGTGCTTCGGCTCTTTGTATTAAAGGATTAGTTCACATCAGAATTAAAATTTCCATATAGGAGAATTCAGCGGTTACCTAAAGTTTGAAGGTCCAAATTGCAGTTTCAATGCAGCTTCAAAGGGCTCTACATGATCCCAGACGAGAAATAAGGGTCTTGCGAAACGATTTGTCATTTTCTAAAAAAAATAAATAAATAAAAATAATATACTTTTTAACCACAAATGCTCATCTTGCACTGCTCTACGATGCGCCACGCATTAAGTAATCATGTTGAAAAGGTCATGCGTGACGTATGTGGAAGTACCGCGGTAGGGTGAAAACTCTCATTTTCTCCTCCAACTGCAAAATCGTCCAACGTTGTTGTTTTATCTTTTTTTGTAAAGGCCGTTTGGCTTAGTCTTTGCACGTTTGTTTTGTAAACACTTGATCGGTACTTCCGTCTACGTCACGCGTGACCTTTCCAACGTGATTACGTAATGCGTGAAGTCGTGGACTAGCATCACAGAGCAGTGCAAGACGAGCATTTGTGGTTAAAAAGTATATACATTTTTTTTTTTTTTAAGAAAATGACAGATTGTTTCACTAGACAAGACCCTTATTCCTCGTCTGGGATCTTGTAGAGCCCTTCGAAGCTGCACTGAAACTGACATTTGGACCTTCAATCCATTGGTAACCGTTGAAGTCTACTATATGGAGAATATTAGTAATATTTAATTTAAACGTTTTAATTTAGTTTTTCAGCCATTTTGACAGCCCTGTTTACCAGCTGGAGCAAATTTTTGTTTCAAACTCCCAAAACGAACTCAAAATTCTAAATGACGTCACTGGCTCGTTCTTGATTTCACTTGAAGTATATCAGTGGTTTTTGTCAAGCGACACAGCAACAGTTTGAAGAGAATCTTGCTTAGCAAGAAAGCTTGAATGGCCTCTCGTGTAACTCTGCTGGAGAAGAAGTGAACATAGTTGCGGTCAGCTCACGGCAGTGCTAAAGCCTGGGAAGAAAACTGATCTGATTGCATGTCAAAATACGGCTGGGGCTCCAAACGCGGCTCACGGGCTCTAGTGCACAGCTGCTCACCTCTCCTGATCATCTAAGGCACGTCCTCTATGCACTTCTCTCCTGCTTTTCATATCTTTCTGCCTCTTTTTACTAGGGGATAGGTGCAGAAAAAAGAAAAACAGTGGTGAAGAGAAAAAGAGAGCAGGGAGTAGATATACCAATGACATTTGAAGTGAGAGAGAGAAGGGTATAAAGAAGTAGAGGAGAGAGGCAGTGTTGAGGATGGGGCCTCGGCTTCTCTCTAATCTCGTATTGATCTCCAGTCAGGGAATGAATTGTGCCTCACTCCTGCTAGGCCTCAGAAGTCTCAGCTATTGATCTGGGCTGTCAGAGAGCTCTGGAGGAACTCTACCATGCAAAGCTGTCCCTCAGCATGTCCATGCGCACTGAGAGCACAACATTCGCTCTTCATGATATTCCTATTTGAACTGTTGATTGGAAAATGCTTATGAACTTGTGTTGCTTATGCAATTTAAGTAATGTTAATTGTGCATGCAACATATGTTTAACTGTTTGATTACAAACAAACCACCTTCTAATTAAAGAGTTTAAAGGTACAGGATTCATGATATTCTTTCAAACTGTTGCTTGTAAGTGTTGTAAATTTGATAGATTATAAGACTTTTGTAATGTACCAAAAGATTTATATTTCAAATAATTTCTGTTCTTTTGAACTTTCTATTCATCAAAGAGTCCTGAAAAAATATGTGGGTCAATGACGTGATGGGTCATTTTTTTTGTCCAAAGGCCTTAATAATAATTAAAAACAAAGATATGACATCCAAAGTATGTAAGGTAGTACAACTAGATTTCTTTTATTGAATCCAACAGGTTTTAATTATATTTTGCTACATCTAAAGGTATTTTAAAGTTTTTGAAGTGTCAAAAGGTCATTCAGTTTAACTGTCCAAAGGCCAGTACAGCCAATTCATTTATGATTAAAATATTTCAAAATGTAATAAATGTATTTATTTTTTATTCTGGCATGATTTTATAACATCATATATCAACATAGTGCAAAATGGTATTGAAATTATGTGTAGAAGTTATTGCTTTGTTATGAGAAAGAATGTCAGGAAAAATTAATTTTGTTGATGTCATTCGGAGTAACCAATATCAAGGGACCATTTTAAATCAAGTCATGCTGTCAATATCATGTGACAGGATGTGACATCATTCACACAATTGTAAAGGACCACATGGTCGTGAAGCAAAGTAAGTAACTCTCTTTTAACTATTTGAAAATGTATGTTTTTACTTGTTTATACGAAACATCAGGTCATTCGGTACAGCCGCTATAAAACGGAAAATGTTGTAATATTTTAAAAACTTGTACTAAATATAAAATGTTTGATTGTCCTTTTGCTAGCTAGCTAGATATCAGCCTGTTAGCATTGTTTGAAAATATCGTCATTCGGTATAACCACGTGTCATTAGGTAAAACCGAAATTTTGGTTAAACCGAATTACTTATTTGGTGATAAATTTTGTCCATCTTGTAAAAAATGACAAAAGCAGTGTTAATTGATTATAAAAACCACATAATCTTATTGTTAAAGGTGGTACAGAGGTTCTTTTTGTCGACTGAGTTTTTGAAATGAGCGCATGCATAAGAACAGCCCCCCTCCTTCACAGCTCTTTTCAAGGGAACGCCTCCCAAAACTCTTGCACGAGTATTGGAACACGAGTGTTTACCACCGGCATTTGCTGTGTTATTAAGCCGGGCACACATTTAACGACTAGCTAAAACATTCTAAGACTGTGCTCAACATACAGCGATTGTTTCCTGCTCCTGAAGCAGATTTATATACCTTCACATGGAATTTGAACACCGACTGTAATCGCAGACCGCAACTGGCTCTGACTGGACGCGTTTGAGCGCGATCAGTCATAAGTATCAATTTACATTCATAATCGGCCTTACAATCGTTAAGTGTGTGCGTGACTTAAAGCCGCGCACACACTTAGTGGATTCATTATGTCGGACTCACCGCAGGTAACTCATAATCTGCAGTTGTTACTCCTGTCTCCTGACAAAAACATTGCATGCGGCGCCTGTGGAAAGTTACTGGAGCGCGCACGTCTCTCACAAGGAACGTCATGGCAGTGATTGGCTGATGTTTTTAAGGCCCTACCTCGTGCACAGATGATGTATATTAATAATATTCCTTTCAGTGCACCTAATAAATAGTCTATCAGTTAGTAAAGACAGTTTCAAGTAATATTGCAAAAATGTATAAAACAAAACATCCTCTTTAGCACCTTTAACACTTAATAAAACTTCAAAATTAATTATATCTCCATTGTTTTTTTGTTTTTTTTTTACACCTTTAAAACCTTATTCGTCACTCACCCATTTATGACGGTTTCCACAAAAATATGAAGCAGCACAACTGTTTTCAAAACTGATAATAATCAGAAATGTTTCTTGAGCATCAAATCATCATATTAGAATGATTTCTGAAGGATCATGTGACACTGAAGACTGGAGGAATGATTCTGAAAATTCAGCTTTGATCACAGGAATAAATTACAATTTACAATATATTACAATAGAAAACAGTTATTTTGAATTTTAATAATATTTAACTGTTTTTACTGTATTTTAGGAGGTAAATACTGTACATTTATACTCTATATTTATACTGTATATAAAGAGATTTAAGGAGAAAATGTGGTTACAAATTGTTAATGTACATTTTATTTTTTTGATATTCGATTTTCGTAATCAAAGTTTATGGTTGCTAAGAAATATAACATTTTTATATAAACTTTAACGGACAAATTCACTGCAAAATTAAAATTGCAAAAATTTGATAAACTTTTTAATAACAGAAATAATATTTCACTAAAATAACATCACCAAAAAACAAACAAACAAACAATAATATATATATATATTAAAAAACTGAATGTTCCAGAGCTTTTGACTTGTTCCGCTCCTGTTGGAAACACACAGGTCTATTTTTAATTCCAGACATGTTTGCGAGAATAAAGCATGCAGATGGGCTCATGTAGTTTGGCGTGCTGTCACACTAAGAACCTCACCAAAGTCATGGCGGCTGGCAGGCGAGGGTGGGGGTGGAGAGGTTGGAGGGGAGGCGGGGGTCTGGCTGATGGAGGGTTGACAGCAGCTGTGCTGTGCAACAGTCTCTGAGAGTGACATTTGCCTCTGTATGCAGAATGCGTGTGGTGTGGCTTGTCGTGTTTACCTGTAGCTGGGTGGAGGCTGAACATGCTGCTTTATGGAGACTGGTTTTGATCATTGGAAGAGCATCTCTACATAGAAAACAGCCTGACTGACTTTTATTTATTTACTTGCCGAGCAAATCGTGTTTTTGAGGCCTGAAAAAAAAAGTCATGGTCATGTTATTTATTGAGCAAATCGTGAGTCAGTTGTTTTTCAGTGAATTAGTCAAACAGGTTCACAAATGGATCTGAGTAAGTCATTATCAAACGCTTTGATTTTGAGTTATTTCTTAAATTCCTTTAATCATAAATGATTGAACGAGTCATGTAAAAATTATGGGAACTCATTGTTCAAAAAGTGTGAAAACTTTAGAAAGCAGAATGAGAAAAAACGATTTAAAAGAGCTCTATTCAAATATTTATGAACAGAAAGAGACTGTTTTGGAGTGTTGTATGCAAATGCTGTTCAAATTTTATTTAGCTTTTTATCTTCAAGCCCCATGAGGCCTTATGTTAGTCATTATAGCTTTTGTTCTTTGAAGTCTCCAAGAACACTGCAACAACCCCTATTCAGATTTTGCAGAATCTCTTGTGGTGTTAGTTTTTCATGAAATAGATTCAACAAGGTGCTGCAAAAAAGATTTTGGTCCATATTGACATGATAGAATTACACAGTTGCTGCAGATTTGTCAGCTGTGAATCTCCCGTTCCAGCACATCCCAAAGCTTCTCTATTGGACAGAGATCTGGTGACTGTGGAGTCAGTTTGAGTTTAGTGAACTCATTGTCATGTTCAAGAAACCAGTTGGAGATGATTGAGCTTTGTGACATGGTGTGTTATCCTGCTGGAAGTAGATCAGAAGATGGTACACTGTGGTCATAAGAGATGGATGTGGCCAGCAGTAATACTCAGGTAGGTTGTGGTGTTTAACCCTCTGGGGTCTGAGGATTTTTGGGGCCCTGGAGAAGTTTTGACATGCCCTGACATTTGTGCTTTTTTCATTTGTTCATAAACACATTAATGACACAAGTGTCATTACACTGTATTCAGCACAAACTAGGCTACCATAATATGTGAGGAACATGTATGTACATGTTTGTATTTTTGAAGGAATAACGTTTATGCGTGGTTATTGAAAAAACAAAAAACTTAAGTCACTGAAATAAGGCCAAAAAAAGTATATTAAATCTGTGTTCATAAGACTTCTGGGTATTGGAGGTTGTAGACTAGAGTTTTTGCTTCAGAATTATGTAAAAATTATGCTGCCTACTCCTTCATATAAAACAATATATTGATTTAGTTTTTGTAAGACACTTTTTGTCAAGAAACACAGTATGCGTGGAGGCGTGAATCATCATGAATCATGTCTTTCTTTCGTCAGTCGAAAAGAAATGAAGGTTTTTGAGGAAAACATTCCAGGGTTTTTCTCCATATAGTGCATTTCAATGGCTACCAACAGACTGAAGGTCCAAACTGCAGTTTCAGTGCAGCTTCAAGGGCTTTAAACGATACCAGATGAGTAATAAGGGTCTTATCTAGCGAATCGATCGGTAATTTTCGAAAAAAATACAACCGTTTATGATTTATAAACAAAATATCGTACTTTCCGCTTCCGCATTCTTCATAACGCTTACGCTGAATGTCCTACGCCTTCCCTATTCTACTTACGGAAAAAAACGAAACTGGCGCCGCGTTCGTTACGTAAGTAGAATAGGGAAGGCGTATGACATTCAGCGTAAGCGTTATGAAGAATGCGGAAGCGGAAAGTACGTTCAAGGCGATATTTTGTTTATAAATCATAAACGGTTGTATTTTTTTTAGAAAATTACCGATCAATTCGCTAGATAAGACCCTTATTTCTCGTCTGGTATCGTTTAAAGCTCTTGAAGCTGCACTGAAACTGCAGTTTGGACCTTCAATCTGTTGGTAGCCATTGAAATGCACTATAAGGAGAAAAATCCTGGAATGTTTCCATCAAAAACCTTCATTTCTTTTCGACTGACGAAAGAAAGACATGAACATCTTGGATGACATGGTGGGGAATAAATTTATCAGGAAAAGTGTATTTAAAAGTGAACTAATCCTTTAACTCGATTTTTCTCAAAATTGACTTTGCTGACTCTATCGACTTCAAACAGGTGTTGCTCAGTCATTTGTTCTCTGATTCCAACAAATCGTACAATATTTTAAAAGTTTTTTTAATAGAGATTGTGAAAATAACAAATTTTTGAAAATGTGCTCATTGTGACTCATTTTGCCAGCATATATATTGACACGCTGATGTAGTATGTGATGTATATAGTCATGAAATCAGAAGACCTGGACTAGAGCTTGCAAGTTTCAAAAAGGATTCAAAAGAGCCATAAAAAGTAGTCGGCTCATACACTGTATTCTTCTGAAGCCATTTGGTGCTTTGGCTGAAGTACTTATGGTGCTTTTGCATCCCTTTTTTTTTTAATAAAGCTTCAGTCTACATTAATTGTAATCACATGAAAAAGAGCAGCCAGTACATTCTTTAAAATATTTCCTTTTGTGTTTCACATAGGAAAGAAAGGCATTCGAATATGGTAAATGTTTACAGACTTTGTATTTACGGTGAACTATCCCTTTAATCGTAGGTGTAAACAGGGCCTTTGAGAGTCGACAAGGCAGCAAAGACCTTGATTCTTCTCAGCATTGTTGTAAACCGTAACGATGACAGTTTTCAAGTGTTTTAAACAGCATAACCTTCATAAAAGCTTAATCGCTTCACCCCTACGCTTTCTATGAATGCATCTTTCTGCAAACTCAGCCCGTGGAACGTCGTGCCGCTCTTTGATAAAGAGCCCGAGTGTTCCGACACACCCTCCATCTGATTCATTAGAGCAAATTCTGCAGTAATTATCAGCTCACCCACGCTCATTAAATCAAGCGTATTATGGAGCTCAGTGCATCAGCGTATCCCACACGTGAACCTCTTATCCTCGCGCCGTACACACGCAGCTGTTGCTCCGCCATTGTTCCGTGCACAGTGACTTAATTACTCATACACACACACACACACACACACTCACAGAATACACACTCGCCGTACATGTCGCAATCAGGGAGTAAAGCGCTCGCGTGTTGTTGTGTCTTTGGACCCCTGGGGGGAGTCATTTTTAAATGAACTCATTTAGAGTCAAGCCCGCAGTGGATATTATAAACAATGCAATCACGCAACCCAGTGTTGTGTGTGTCCACCCGTCTCTGTTTCCTCTTCATGATTATATAGTGAATGTTTATCATACGCCTCCAGAAAGTCTTGGAACTATATGTTGTTTAATTCTTCATGTATAGCAGGCTTCCTAATTCACCGCCTGTGAGTGCCGGCGCGTTTCTGGCCTTGGACACTTGTCGACTGTGTGATGCAACTGTGAACAACACTGGTGCAACAGACCCTCTGTGTTTTCATGGTTTGTGGGCAACAATATTTGTGTATTTACTGAGCATAATCATAGCGTTATGCTGTTGGTGACAGGTAATGCATGAGAGGTTGTGGATAACAGTGATTTTACTGTGGTAAAAACTAACGCAGGTCTTTGGGACAACAACACCCCAATGATCAAAGCGAGTGCACATTGTTGAGCCCCTATGTATATGTAGGCCATGTTGAAAAATAGATGGCTGCTTAAAA
>RJVU01068486.1:4921334-4933371 GCA_003731715.1 Anabarilius grahami
ATAGTGTACTATCCTAGCAGAAGGTTTTTTGGGTTTGCCAATCAACTTAGAAACTCCTTATTATAGAATTTAAATGATATGCAGTCACAAGTGTGTGTGCCTGTCTCTCTCTCTCTCTCTCTCTCTCTGTGTGTGTGTGTGTGTGTTATTTATTTGACTGTTCTATGGCTCAATCAGCCTGACTGTAGAGCCAGAAGTACCCGTTTTATAAACTGGAGTTTATTTATGACGTCACACATCTGAATGTATTTGCCTGTGTACACCGACTTGTTTTGTCGACCTAGACGTTAATGTCACATTGACTTCTACCTGCTGTCTGGACGAGGCCGTCTCCTCTCGCGTCTCCAGCTGATGTGTGTTCCTGCTTCCAAGCTCTTTGATGCAGGCCAGAGCTCCTCTCATCTTCCTGTTGAGTTTTGTGCTTAATAACCTCTGCGATGTCCCCTCCGTCCCCACAGTGACCAACGGGCCCTTGACCCGAGCACTGATTTCGCTGTGACCCTGCTGTTGAGAGACAATCCAGAACGGTATCAGCCTCCACATCTGCTCAAGAACCTGCTGTTAGAGCAGTAAGCCTTGTCCTTGCCTCATATTTCTATATGCATATGCTGAAGAATCTGCCAGCTGGCAGGATTTGTCAAAATCTCTGAACTCCTATTGGTTCATTATGACTTGAACTTGCATAGCCCACATAAACAGCTTAAAAATGGTTGCATATATGTTAAATGCTAACATGCTAAAAGTGTGCTCTCTGTATTTTTAACAACATACAACTGTTCCAGCAATCAAGGAAACATAACCGTCTCGCTTTACCGAGCTTCCCTTAGTTTTTTACTAAAGAATAAACCTGGTTTAGCTTGCTTGTGCTGTTGTTTGATTGCCGAACATGGCTGTTGTTACTTTTTGAACCCTTGTGTATTTCTCCCGCACGGTTTTACTCGGCTTGTCACGACTCACGCCAGATTGTTTGGATCACATAGAAGCCAGGAGCTCTGCAGTGTTTTGCACTTGTCACCTGAACTTTAATTAGTTTGGTCTGTTCGCATTTCAGAAGGGACTGAAGACTGCTGTGCGGTCCCTCATTGTTTTGATTCAGAGCCGAGTTCTAGTTTGCGTGTGTGTGTACCTTGCCATTGATTTGGTTTTCAAAGTCCTTATGCGCTCGTTGGCGTCGTGGAAGCGACGGTAGGCGTGAGAGGTGGAAAGTGCATGTGAGTGTGTGAGAGAAAGATGCAAACTCATTGCCGTATTCTGAGTGCATCTTAAATCACATCACATTGAGATTAAATTCAGGCAGGTGGAAGTGTTGTATATTTACCGCCATGTTCACATTCTCAGTTTGCTCATGCAGAAAGAGACAAATTAAATATTTGGCTGTGTCTTGTTCCTTTTCTCTTCGTGAACCTCTCCAACTTTTATACCCTAAATCAATGACTAGGTCTGGGCATTACTTCAACAATGTCTATTTGATTCTGTGAGCCTTTACAAAACAAACTCCATCAAATTTATTTATACTCACTCTAGTTAGAGGGTTAGTTCAACCAAAAATGAAAATTCTGTCATTATTTACTCACCCTCATGTCGTTCCACACCCGTAAGACCTTTGTTCATCTTCGGAACACAAATGAAGATATTTTTGATAAAATCCCATGGCTCAGTGAGGCCTCCATTGACAGCAAGATAATTAACACTCTCAGATTTCCAGAAAGCTACTAAAGACATTTAAAGCGAATCAGAATTCCGAATCTTTTGTTTCGAATCAGTGGTTCAGAGCATGTATCAAACTGCCAAAGTCAAGTGATCCATTGCAATTTCGAAATGTTTAGAAACACTTATGATGTAACAAAGCCTCGTTTACTGAAATCACGTGTTCCTAAGATGAACAAAGGTCTTACGGGTGTGGAACAACATGAGGGTGACAGAATTTTCATTTTTGGGTGAACTAACCCTTTAAATCTGTCAATTTTTTTTTATCTTTGTTCTGAAATGTCTTTTTTTCTGAACCAACAAATGTAATTTTTACCACATTTTAAATTATATATTGTTTATTAACTAATAAATATCTTTTAAAGAGTTTTAAGTAAAATGGCTAGCGTTTTTATTTACATATACTACATATACAATACATTTTAAAATTGTTTATATTTCACTCATTTGAAGTGATGAAGGCATGGGAAAAAAAAATCGGTCACACTTTAGTTTAGGGTCCAGTTCTCACTCTTATCTAACTATTAACTACGACTTTTCCTCAATAAACTCCTAATTACTGCTTACTAATAGTTAGTAAGGTTAAGTTTAGGTATTGGATAGGATTAGTGTTGTCAAAAGAGAATTTTAAAAATGACACTTTGAGCACTGTTGAGTGGTTTCGTAAAAACCTCTGATTGGCCATTGTGTTCACTCACTCAACAGATATGTCTGTGATTGGCTACAATGATCAACGCATGAGAGCGTTTGAAAGCACACAGAAGTTTGAATTTGAAAGCATTTTGATGCCTGCTTTCAAACGCTCACGTGTGTATCTGTGTAAGCCCTCGGAAAGAGTGTCATTGATGTCTATTTACAACATGCTTTTGAAGCGTTGATCATGGTAGCCAATCACAGACATATCTGTTGAGCGCGTGAACACAATGGCCAATCAGAGGTTTACACGAATCCGCTCAATGCTCAAAGCATCACATTTTTTAAATTTCAGTACCGACTTGGTACTGAAGTCTGCACTTTTGACAGCACTACAATATCCCAGTAATATGCATGCAAATAAGCAACTAGTTTATAGTGAGAATTGGACCCAATTTAAAGTGTTACAAAAAGTTTTAATCTGACCTTCATACAACAAAAAATCTGGGCCATAAAAGTGCTTCTGTGTTTTGTGTGCATTGTGCATATCCATTTTTGCCCTCATAGTGCATATGTGTTTAAAACAGTAGTAGGTCCCATTTCAAACGCCCCATCCCGACTGAGGTAATCACTCCCAGTGAAATGCTCGTCGCGTGAATCACTCTCTCACAATATGCACGGGATAACGACAGAACCCCGAATGTGCCATTTCCTCTCCTGCGTCAACGGGCTCTGAATGGCATCATTATGCTGCTGATTTCAAAAACAAAAGATAAAGATCGAGGCGGCACCATAAACAGCACACACGCACAAACGCATGCCTAAATAAAGTGGTTTTGTATTGCTCAGTCGGTGCACTACGTCTCATGCTGTTATACATAATGGCACCTGTTATACGAGGTGTCATCCATAAGCAACCTCATGGGTGGTATCTCCAGGGTAACGAAAACTCAGGAAACCGTTCGGATTGTGTATTCCTGTGATAAGATGGGACAGAAACATAAAGGATCAAAACTGTTGTTGCCATCTGAGGGATCACATATTCTCCACAAGAATCATCTGCAAAAACCAGTTTACATCCATAGTCTGGTCTAGGCTGGTTTATTCTATTTAGTGCCGGTCTAGTTGGGCCGTAAACTAGGATAGACATTGAGAGGGACATGCCATCCCCTGTTATTTAGATCATTGGTTTAACTACACGTGTTTTAAGTCGCTAAATACCATTTACATCTGGTTGTCCTCAGCCCAAAATATTTCTGGTTAAGCTAGCCAAGAAGTCTGGGTGGGACACGTTCATAAACCAACATTTAGTACCAGAGAAATATACCTTATGGTGGTGCACTGGCTGTATTTTATTTGAGTAGACTCATCAGACCTCTTCTCTCAGTGTTGTTAAATAGTATTAGTTTTGGTAATCATCATGGAAGAATTGTAATGACTCTGCTTCTCAAGATTCAAAATGCTGTTGTCAACTACTAGGTTATGGAAATGAAGTAATGCTGTTTTGAAGCCTTTTAAAATCTAAACTCAGAAAATAACCTCATGCGAGAAGATGGGACACCTCTGAAATTGTGTTTGTATGTTCCAGTGGATTGGAATATAATGTTTGAGGATGCAATTCAGTGTATGAACAGAAGGGGGCACTGTGGTATTTCAGTTGAGTTGTGTTTGACAGAGGTTGCTTTTTTTAATACTTCTCTGTGATCAAACACTCCCCAAACACAAACTGACTACCACTCAAACTCAGCATCTGTGTATGTTTTTTCATGCTGCAAAGGTTCATTTGCGTTGAAGATAAAACAATTTATGTGTTTGTGTGTGTATGCACATGTGTTCATAAGCTAAAACAGTTTTTACTTGCATCTAAACATTTTTCATTGCTCACATGTGCACGCCTTTGACTTGTTTAATGGTAGCTTACATCTGGATCCAATGCACATAATCACCTTATGCAGAAGACTACAGACTTCACCAAACCTCTAACACACACCACCACACATTCCTTTTCAGAGGACATAATCCTCGATACTTGCACACGGAGACCTCTTTGATCTATCTTTAATCATCCACGGACTCCCCCTATGGATAAATGTGATGGACAGACATGCATTATTTTTTAGAAGATGATATTTTCTGGGGCATGACTCTGATTCTCCAGCCATTAAGAAAGCGTACATGTTTCCAACTAAGGCTTTGAACTCCTACGCCAAGCAGCCCATCCTTTTGGCCCAATATCTCCTACAGAGAACAGAAGTGCATTGAGGAGCTTAAGTTCACTTCCGAAAGTTCAGAGTTGACTATTGGACATAGTACTTGAAATTTGTGTTCAATGATAGCCTACAGTCAGACCACTTTTCCCAGTGGATTCGCTTCTTTAAGCCTCAAGCGAAAGGCCTTGCGGAATATCACATTCCCGTCGTCTGCACCTTCGTGGATGGGTTGGGAATAAAGACAGAGAAATGACATGGGAAAGAGAGGGAGAGAGAGACAATGTGAGTCTTTCAATCCCATCACCTAATTCTCATTTAACAAATCATTCGGCAGATGCATGATCCATGAAATGGCTACAAACCAAAGGGATTTTCTCTCGTCTCTCATTCTCTTTTTTTCTATTTGGCTAAATCTCTCCTTTTTAGTAGTCTTCAGAGTACAAGCTGTTTTCTGATTTATTTTCATTCGTTCTGTAATCCCTTTTCTAAAACATCACACGCTAGGGGGTCAGAATCCATACTGATGTTATTAATCCCTGCAGGATTCTGGCATGCATGTATTTGTCTGGAAGAGGCGCTGGCCTTGATGGACAGAAAACTCCAAGGTAGCCATTGTCTGTTTTTTGGCTAATTGATCGACCAGTCTCAGCGGATCGTCCCTGCAGCTTTGGAGAGTCCCCCTCGCTTTTATTGACTCTCTGTTGGGTTTCTGAGGAAATACAAATCACTTTTATCAGGCCTCCAGATGGTTTTTCCGTTAACTGATATCCTAATACATCTATCCCGTTGTCAAAGTGACTCGGTCTGAATGCATTCAGGTGTCGTCTTCTCTACATCCTCACACAACTTTCCAGATTCTTTTCAGAGTCTTTAGCTACTTTAGCCTAATCTTTGCTTAATGTTGTCTTCAAGTTACTGAATTGCGGCCTGTGAAGTTTGGATATGGATCAAAGGCTTTCCGGCCTAGTCGTGGATGGCTCAGGGTTTTAATGCGTACCCATCTTAGTTCAGCTTCCTCTGTCATTATCTCTCCTCCCCCTCCTCTCACTCCATATGTGAATCCAACATTGTATCTCCTGACTTTTGATGCCTCTTTCAGGGATTGCATCTTACTGTAGTGCCAGCGGGAGCTGAATCGAGTTAATCGCGCACTAAGCATCAGCTCATCATTGATGTAGTCCCAGGAAAACTTTCTGGATTGGCAAGCTAAGACGTTGAATGGGAGAGGAAGGATTTCTGTGTGGTAAATCTTCGCAATCCTAACGCAATGACACAGCTCAACTTGATTCTGCAGCTCGGTACGATGAGTCAACTGAGAGATGCGGAAGTACTAAATCCACTCTTCCTAAAAATAACCTAGGGTTGACGTCAAACATATTGATGTTAACATGTTCTATGGCTGGCCTAGCTGAAGACATAATTTGTCCAAATGTATGAAAGGGGTGAAGTCATTAAACTCAACATCTCTTTTTAATGGTCTTTTATAGAGGACCATTTCATAGCAAATGAGAACATAGTCTAAACTGATCTATGACCCAAAGGCCATCGGATTCAGGCAACTGTGAGGCAATGTGTGTAACGTAATGTAATAAACTTACCTCGCTCTGCCCTGTTCCTCTCAAAAAGACTCTTCTATGGACTGTCGATCCTCAGTCCATAACCTTCCACTCTTGACTTCCTGCACGGTGCCCTGACATCCTGCGATGCTCGGTTTTACGATAGCCTAGGGTGATGAGGTCACTTAAATGCCTCATCCTGTAGTTGCTTGCCATAGAATTTATGACAGTGCTCCCTCGCCACGCTTGTGACGTATACGCAAGGGTCGGATAATTTCTTTATTAGCATGATTTCATATGTTTGTGCTGTGCAAGCTCTAAAAAACAGTTGAAAAATTGAGAATTTATAGGCCTAATTTGTCTCGCTCCATGAGAGGCGGTTTTATATATAGAGAGGTGGATATTAGCTCTGTCTGGAACAGTCTTTCTGATGGCTGCGCAAGTGAAGTGGTGCATTTTCAGGGGCAGATTGCTCACATTGGAGGGCTCATAAAGATGATCCAAACGTATCTCCATCGATTCCTGCCAAAGTGGCTCTCACTGACTTGGCAGCGCTGTGAATGTTATTTGGTTCAAATAAATGGTACAAATTGTATAGCCATTCATAGCTTTTGTAGTGTCAACTCCTACCATGATATTATGGACCATTTTGTGGAATAGATGGGCAGGTATGGAATTGGTATTTCTTCATCTTTGTTTTGCCTTCGAAGAGTCTGACACCTTGCTGCTTTCCTTCTCTGCCTCCTGTCTCTTGTTCTTTTCATCTATATCTCAGTCAAGAGGAGGGAGGTGTGCCCCCCACTGGTGGGTAAACAGGACGAGGGATGGTGGAGGATACTAAGAGGTGTGGGAACTGAAGAGAGCAACAGGAGGATGCCACATGCCACTTGGCTTTTTTTGTAAGGGCCACAGCAGGAGTTCAGGGAGACTCTTCCGCTCGAAGAGCCACAAGAAGCACGGTGCTTTTACACATACAGTGTGATTTAGAAAGATGGAATAGGTGTAGGTATAAATAGATCATCCCTTTCTCCTCTACTTAACCCCAACTGTCTTTTCTTTTGCTTGCTCAATTATCAATACTGTTTCATTTCACTCCCCCTTCACTCCATACTTCTTGCTGCAAAACAAGGTCATGCAATTTTAAGGTGGTTGGCCTGGTTTATAAAATATTTACATTTACATTTTTGTGCAATTGACAGACTCTTTTATCCAAAGGGACTTATATTGAATTCAAGGTATACATTTTAAGACTTACGCATTCAATAGGAATTGAAACCATGGCCTTGTCCTAAGTGCAACTCTCTACTGTTTGAGCAAAAGATGGTTGCTAATTTGTTGCCAATGGTCCAGCTGATCAACCATTTAATAGGTGTAAATGACCAGTATAGACCAGATAGAAATCATATCAGAGGCTGGTTTTAGTTTGATTTTTCACCTTCTTCCATCATTCTTCTTTCTCAACCTGTTGTGCTGTACGTGTGTTTATGGTGTAGTTGTTTGGGGATGAGTCCATGACTCCTCCGTTAGGTCTGTGCTGAATAGGCTATACTTTACACACCATTTCTCTGGCCACTTACTGATAAGAACCTCATTACGTATCAAATGGGCACAAATTGCCTCAGTCTTGCAATGCTATCTGGATGAATAGATCCCTCCTTTGCTCTGAGGCTGTAATAGAGCTGTGTTTGTGTGTCTGAGCAGGCTTCCTAGCGTGCTTCTATTTATGTTGTTTCTCTTGTTTGTGCTTTTAAGTCTGAGATTTGTTGTTGTGTTGTACTTTACGTACTAAAGCACTTACTGAGGTATATATTTATCTATGGATATACCACCTTGCAGTAAAAATGTAAATAGACACGAACAACCGTAGCCCTAGCCAAATTGCCTGGCTCTGTTTGCATGCTGCCGGGGGAACAGAGATAGAGGGGCTGATAATGCGCTATCAGATGAGTGGAGGAGGGAGAGAAAGAGTTCTGTTCACAATCACTGATCTGGTTCTCCGTTAAGCCAATTAAGCTCATTACCAGTTCAGCCCATTCTGGCACTTTACACACACACTCACGCAGAGAAACATATGCGGCTATAAAGTTTTCTTAGTGTTTGAACCAGATCCACAGTGTTCTAACCAGCAACATTCTATTTGGAACAGTGCATTAGAATGCTACTTGAAGTCAGACTACTAGCTTATGTGGAAATCTAGACAATCAAACACCTGCAGATCTATTGTTATCATCTGTGATGGGGTAACACATTGCAAGTAACTTATGTAATCAGATTACTTTTCAAGTAACTAGTAAAGTAACACTTTTTTTAATTTACAACAAAATATCCAAGATACTTTTTCACACAAGCAAGCCCAGCCCAGGTGAGAAAAAGTAACGCAAAAGTAATGTAACACATTACTTTTCATAAAAAGTAACTAACGCAATTCGTTTTTTTAGGGAGTAACGCAATATTGTAATGCATTACTTTGTATAATGAATTGTCATGCATTACTTTGTATTATGTTGACATCTAGACAAACACCTGCAGATCTATTGTTATCATCAGTGTTGGGGGTAACGCATTACATGTAACTTGAGTTACGTAATCAGATTTTTTTAAAGTTACTTTTTCAAATATGTAACTCAAGTTACTTTTTCACACAACCAAGACCAGCCCAGGTGAGGAAAAAGTAACGCAAAAGTAATGTAACATTACTTTTCATAAAAAAGTAACTAACGCAATTAGTTTTTTCAGGGAGTAATGCAATATTGTAATGCATTACGTTGTATAATGAATTGTAATGCATTACTTTGTATTATGTGGAAATCTAGACAATCTAACACCTGCAGATCTATTGTTATCATTCAGTGCTGGGGGTAACGCATTGAATGTACCTTGAGTTACGTAATCAGATTACTTTTCAAGTAACTAGTAAAGTAACGCATTATTTACAACAAAATATCCAAGTTACTTTTTCAAATAAGGTACGCAAGTAAATTTTTCACACAAGCAAGACCGGCCCAGGTGAGAAAAAGTAATGCAAAAATAATGTAACGCATTACTTTTCATAAAAAGTAACTAATGCAATCAGTTACTTTTTTAGGGAGTAACGCAATATTGTAATGTATTACTTTTAAAAATAACTTTCCCCAATACTGATTATCATGCAAAACTAACTTCTGACCATAAATGCCTCTCATTATAAGATGTCAGAAGTTGGATATATAAAATTGGAATATGTGGAAAATGAAACCTTGTCCTTACCGGCTGGGCCGGATCGGCACGGAATGGAACGGTTAAGCAAAGAGAACGGTTTGGCCTGAAGGTGGAAAAGCGGCTATTGTTTTGCACCTGCTAAGAATTCATTGTGCACCAACACTAAACCAGTGCTGCTAAAAATTAATAGAGTTCTTAGTATAAAGCTAAATTGCAATAGTTGACACAGTTAGTTTGTTACTTTAATTTCATTAAAGTGTAGCTGAGGTTAAATGAGGACATTTTTAAAGCACCGCTGCCCCATGGCATCCCTGTATTGTTCAGTCTGTGTTAATTAGAATCAGCATCCACTCGCTCCCTGTGCCCTATTGGGGGTTGCGGAATGTGTTTGCATGCTGTTGCCCCCTGTGGTGAAGGTTATGTATTGCGGACATGCACCTCACGTTCTGGACCCCAGGGCAGGGAATTAGACTGGTAAATAGGTCAACATAGAACACAAAGGAACTACGGCCAGAGGATGTGGCAGTGCTGTTATTCTCATCTGCCTAAACAGTCAGGAATGGGGAAAGGGGGATTCAAATAGTCTGGAATCTCAAATCAATTCCCTTTCACGCCCCATACCTCATACGGAACGCTCTTAACCGCACACACATGGTTGCTCACATATGAAAGCAGTTACATACAAGTGCATTCATGAGATACAGGTGCAGTAACACACAAAATCACCCAGATGCTGTGTAGCAGATACACATACACATACGCAGTCTATAAATATTTAGATTAAATCCTTATCACTCCAGTTAATTAGCACAAAAATTACATTCACAATGAGATACGATCAATCAACATTCAGCCGTCTGCAATCACTGTTTACAGTGACCCTCAGTGTTTGCATGAATACTAATGCATGCACACACACAAAGCTGCATGATTAATGAAGGCAGTTTGAGACAAAGACCGGGGTCACACCTCTTCTCTCCTCCCATGGCGGTGCATCCAATAATAAGACCTGTTTTAATAACACCGGCTCTTTTTAATAAAACTCCATCACCTTGGTGACTGATCCGGGCAAGATTCCACACCGCCCTCGTGTGACCGGGAAGCACTGACCCCATTGACATGAGAACCCCTCTGTGTATAAAGTAATTCTTTTGATTTAAAGAGAACACACATCCGATTGTTCAGAGGCTCCTCTCTGTGCATTTTGGGAGACGAATTTAAGGTCTTGACATCGCCTTTGACCAATACTGTAATGTACACTAAGAGACCTCATGCTGAGCCTGCAGTCGCATTGGCGGGGTTTGGCAGGATGGCCTTGAAATAACAGTAATACTTCACAAAGCATACTTTTCCATACCAGTTTTTGGAAATCATAAGCCTCTTAGGATTGCTTGGAGTGGATATTTTTTTTTGTTTTGCTAGTTTAAATCTGTAGTGTATAATTTCTGCTGCACCAGCCAAAATGGCAGAATAACAACTTTTTTATTATTATTATTAGTATTATTTAAAAAACTTGAACAATGTCTCTTTATAACGACATTCAAGCATGTCTTTCATTGGTCGGACAAACAAATAATCCTGCCTCAAAACTACTCCATTGTTTAGGCCATTCAAACAAATAGAGAAATGTTTGGAAAGCATCAAACACTTTTAGGGAAAATCAACCTATAAATAGCCTTCTTAATTATAGTTGTCTTTGCATATTAAAATGATAAAAGTTTTTATTTTATTTTATTATCTTTATCTTTTAAGGGGCCATATCATGGACAACAGAATTCTATTTGCCTTTATATCAATGGTTTTTGAGGATTTAGCATCTTGACCTGCTTTGATAAACAACAGTGTGAACTGCACTAGTACGCAGAGATCAGCCAATCATAACATTTACATCATTTACATAAGTCTTAAAGGTACAGTAACAAAACAAGCTGTTTATGTCCTATGGCCTACCTTACATGTTACATCTCCACCTTGCAGTTGCCAGAAGGTTTCTTTTTTCTTTTTTTTTTCTTTTTTTGGTGCAAATAAGTTGTAAAATATGTTTTTTTTTTTTTAATTTTTTTTAAGAACACTGCCATCTGAAGTATGCAAATGTGTGTTTTTTTGACTGCTGCAGTCCAGCACGTTTCTTCAGCAGTGTCTCTCGGCATGTTTCAGAGGTACCACAGGCCTGTTTAGCATTCACACAGGCTCTCTGTGGCAGCCGATTGTAAAACTCTCATTCTCTCTCATGCGCTTTCCTCTGGCCCGTTGAGAGATGGCATGTCTGTCTCTCACATGGACGCCTGCACCTGTCAGATAGGGAATGCTGAAAGTCTCTTCTCATACAGCAGTACATGTGTCTGTTTATGCATGATTTAGTTCTAAAAAGTTGCACGGTTTATTCATTGATTTACTTGATTTATTATAATTATTATTTTTTACACAGCAGTTTTTTTTTAAGAAAAAAGAGAGAGTGGCTAAATAATAAAAATATGCTCTTTTTTTCAAATTGTCTTTTGCCTTTGGAAATAACATAACATATAACTCAACGTAACAACACAAAAACATATAACGTAACAGATCATAATATAACGCATAACATAACACAATGCAACACAACATAACATAACATAACATAACATAACATAACATAACATAACATATAACATAACATAACATAACATAACATAACATAACATAACATAACATAACATAACATAACATAACATAACATAACATAACATAACATAA
>RJVU01068486.1:4956790-4977633 GCA_003731715.1 Anabarilius grahami
TAATAAATTACATTCACAACTTAGTGGCAAAAATTAAAATTCAAAAATTAAAATCATGCTTATCTTAGAAGAGGAGTATTCAAGTCATTGCATGCACAAATTGCATTTTTTAATGCATATTTGAATAAATATATAGATGCAGACAAATTAGTAACTAATTCGGCAGTTCCTGTGCTGGTGATTGAGATTGATGTGACCCGATTGGCTGTTCAGGACGCCTGGGCCGAGCGTTTGGGTGGTCAGCCTCGTTAACGTCTGACACAGCCAGCGTTAGGTTTCACTTTAGTACTGTTAGAGCCGTCTTGTGGCCGAGGGGCCAAGCTATGGAGCATTTCAAGAAAATACTTGGGATTGTTGGGGAAATGTCCAGGTGGGGAAGGTTCCTGAAGTGTGACCCCAGTGAGCACTTAACTGTATTCTCGGCTGAGCTGTTACAATGGATGCCCTGTGTGCTGGAGTAACTCAATACCAATTAAAAGTGGGAAAAGTTAGTGTTTTTGTAGAAAGTGAAAGTACAGGAAGGAAAAAAAAGTGGTTTTAAGCCTATAACCTTTGACACCAGACAAGTTTTTGGTCAAATCCTCTCAGACGTCAAGAGAACTGCAAACTTGATTGCTCAGAAATCCCACAAGAAAAGCTTTATTACTCAGAGGTGCTTTTATAACTCAGCAGACTGAAAATGTTTTCTTAGCTATGTTATGAAGTAGCAATTTTGTGTCAGAAAATCTTCTTTAGGAGAACTAAAATCAAATGAGATTCTGACATACAGTAAGAGTCCAGAGCTGTAAAATGTATTATATATCTCTAATAATTTTGCCTTGAAAGAATTTGAGAATTTATTTTGATTAGAGGTGTGTGTGTGTGTGTGTGTGTGTATATATATATATATATAAGATGTGCACACTCACATGTATTCAACATGTAAGGAAATATTGTAGTTCAGATAACATAATATTTTGAGTTTCTGTTGATTTAAACCAATCACCTTCATTGTATTAACTCAAATTTTTAATTTCAATGAACTCATGTTTCTGTATAATTTATTGAACTTCTGCATTTATAAGAAGCAGAGAGCACACAATATTCTCTCAATTAGCTCTCCGTTTTACCTCATTGCTACAGTCGAGATATTAAAGAGATCTCATTTGTGAAATTCCTTTCCTGTGGAATGATCCATGGTATACAGTAAGATTTCCTATCTCTATGAAAGTCTTCTAAAGGGTCTTATATATTACGTGACAATCTCATTTTCCATATGATAGAGAGGGAGCATTCCTTGAATGATTTGTGCGTTTGATGTCTTCTTACTTTCATTTCTCGTTTCATTTCTGTTAAGGTGACATGAGCTTAATGTTCCTTGAACGCTCTCTTTTCTACTTTAGTTATGACACATTGTTCTGCAACCCAACCCCTATATTATGATCTCTTCCCAGATGGATTTGATGTCATCTCCCTCTTTTTTATTTTATTTCTCTGTTCTCCAGTTTTGCAGTCTCTTGCTCTCTGTCTTAGATTCAGTGGAGTACAGTATGCGTGTGAGAGGTGAACACACAGCTGTGATGTTCATCTGTTCTTCTGCTCTCCTGTGAGCACACAGTGAAAAGATAATATGGCCTACGGTGTTTGTCAAAAAGAGGAATGGGAAGTGTGAGGAAAGAGACGGGCCCCTGTAGAGCTCAGACATTCAAGAATCAACAGTTTGTTTAGCGAAAATATCTTTGCTTCTGTATCTCGGTGTTTTGTTCCAAGTGTGCTGGTGTTGGAGTTGCTGTGCACTTTACACATCAATTACAAGATCATTCAACAGTTTATGGGTTTACAATTGGTCACTTTTTGTTGTTATTACATATATTGTGAAAATATAATAAAATAAAATTTAATATTCATTCATTCATTCATTCATTCATTCATTCATTTGACCCTCAACACAATAACAATGCATCAACTGGCAAAAAAATAAAAAAAATAAAATAAAATGTATTTATTTATTTATTTATTTATTATTCCTTCTTTCCTTCCTTCCTTCCTTTTGATGCATTGTTACTGTGCCCGTGGCTTAAATACATTTATAAATACATTATATTTAAAAACAATACATCAACGGCCAAATAAATAAATAATTTGAGGCACAGTAACAATAGACTACATCAACTGGAATGAATAAATAAATAAATGGAGCCACAGGGTCAGTAACAATACATCAACTTGCATGAATGAATGAATGGATGAATGAATGAATGAATGAATTGAGCCACTGTGACAGTAACAATACATCAACTGGCATGAATGAATGAATGAATGAATGAATGAATGAATGAATGAATGAATGAATGAATTGAGCCACTGGGACAGTACCAATACATCAACTGGAAATAAATAAATAAATAAATAAATAAAGCAAGCAAGCCACAGGCACAATAGCAATACATCAGCTGGCATGAATGAATGAATGAATGAATGAATGAATGANAAAAAAAATAAAATAAAATGTATTTATTTATTTATTTATTTATTATTCCTTCTTTCCTTCCTTCCTTCCTTTTGATGCATTGTTACTGTGCCCGTGGCTTAAATAAATTTATAAATACATTATATTTTTTTATTTAATAACAATACATCAACGGCCAAATAAATAAATAATTTGAGGCACAGTAACAATAGACTACATCAACTGGAATGAATAAATAAATAAATAAATAAATAAATGGAGCCACAGGGTCAGTAACAATACATCAACTTGCATGAATGAATGAATGGATGAATGAATGAATGAATGAATGAATGAATGAATGAATGAATGAATGAATGAATGAATTGAGCCACTGGGACAGTACCAATACATCAACTGGAAATAAATACATAAATAAATAAATAAAGCAAGCAAGCCACAGGCACAATAGCAATACATCAGCTGGCATGAATGAATGAATGAATGAATAACTTACTTAATAAATAAATAAAGCCACTGGGACAGCAACAATACATCAACTGGCATGAATGAATGAATGAATGAATGAATGAATGAATGAATGAATAATTGAATGAATTGAGCCACTGGGGCAGTAACAATACATCAACTGGCATGAATGAATGAATGAATGAATGAATTGAGCCACTGGAACAGTAACAATACATCAACTGGAAATAAATAAATAAATAAATAAAGCAAGCAAGCCACAGGCACGATAGCAATACATCAGCTGGCATGAATGGATGAATGAATGAATGAATGAATGAATGAATGAATGAATGAATGAATGAATGAATGAATGAATGAATTGAGCCATTGAAACAGTAACAATACATCAGCTGGCATGAATGAATGAATGAATGAATTTAGCCACTGGGACAGTAACAATACATCAACTGGAATGAATGAATGAATGAATGAATGAATGAATGAATGAATTGAGCCACTGGGACAGTAACAATACATCAACTGGAATGAATGAATGAATGACTAACTTAATTAATAAATAAAGCCACTGGGACAGCAACAATACATCAGCTGGCATGAATGAATGAATGAATGAATTGAGCCACTGGGACAGTAACAATAAATCAATTGGAATGAATGAATGAATGAATGAGTGAATTGAGCCACTGGGACAGTAACAATACATCAACTGGAATGAATGAACAAACAAACAAACAAATAATTTAAGCCACGGACACAGTAAAAATACATCAACTATAATGAATGAATGAATGAATGAATAAATAAATACATTTCTTTGAGCCTCAGGGACAATAACAATACATCAACTGGTAAAAAACAAACGAACAAACAATGCCAAATACTGATTCATAATACATTATTTTTGACTTTGATACGTCATTAACTGTAAATGCATACTATATTTGTTGTTCATGAATTGGTGTTTTCTTCTGATATTTCAAAAATTCCCCAACTAAAATTATATAATAATATTTAGGTGTTTACTTTCGAGTTAAAATGTTCCATCAGTTCCACATATATGTGTAATTACATATAGGGCAATGTTAAATATCTTGTTCAGATTCACTTATATTTATAAATATTAACAGGGCTTTTTATATAAACAGCAGGCTGTCATTTTTTGCTATTGCTATTCCCACAGTGATGTACAGTATTCTTACTATGGTAACAGTATGTTTATCATTTTTTCCGATTATAAAGCAGTTAGTGTTAAAAACAATATCCTTCCAATTATATTTCGTGTTGAATAAGTGCCAGTTTTGTCTAATATGTTGTTGTTAGTTTTATCTTAATATCCACAAAAACATAACTTTCATGGTTGAATTCAGGTAAATTGGGCCACTTGGGGTCAGCGCATGTCAAAAAGTTCCTTAGTTGACCTCAATTCCACCTATATTGATATTGTTCTCCTCCTTCAGATTCTGTCAACTTAGAAATGGAAATGTTTTAATTAGTGACTTGTGGTGATGAGCTGATGCTTGACGTCTCGTCTCAATTCAAAATGTCCAGCTCTAGCAGAAAATCAGTTCTGATGATGCAGAACCAAGACTTATGAACCCCCTCATTTCTCTTCAGGCCGTTGCTAACCATCTCTTTGTATCATAGCGTTAGCATTGGCTCCTTGTGCAAATATTTCAGTCTGTCTCCAAAGCCTTGATCAGGCCAATCAATTCCTGTGATATTACACTCACTCTCGAGCGCAGCTGAGCTGAATGATCATTTCTATTCCTCCCATGTTATGTTAAAGTATATCGAAGCTCATTTAATATCTAAAATCCCTGCTGGATCTGCATCTTTCTAATGAGATTCTGATATTTCATAAAGTCGTAAGGTAAATCTCTCCTTTCTTCACTTTAGTTTTGAAATACAGCTTCGACAGTGTTTGGACCATATCATATAGTTAAATAATGCTACAAACGGCTTAATTGGGAGAGGGAAAAATAACAGTGTGTATGTATGGGAATGAAGCCTGTTCAGAAAAAGCCATAATTAGGAGGTTAGGACACGGCCAGCAAATGCATAGCTAATTAGACCGTTACCATTTCTGAGCAGATCAGCAGCAGGTATAATGGGCACATAAATTCCCATTTATAGGTCATAATCTGTCATTTATTTTCCCAAGCACCCCAATTAAAGAGGCACGATGTTTCTCTTGGGATTCTCAACATCCCCTGGCCTGCCTGTCGGGACCCCCATTAGTAACTCCTCTGACCCATTGACCACGTGAAACGGGACTTCAGATCGTAAACGTCAGGAAGCAGCAGGCTGAATGAGGGCGACACTGGGAAATGTGGGATTCAAAAGGGAAACTCGCGTTAGGATGGATTCTCATGAACTGAATCACAACTCTATTTATTTATTTATTTTTTGCATTGCGATATTATTTTTATGACATTCAAGCCCCCTGCCCCACCCCAAATAAGGATATATTATTTTATATTGTTAAAAATTTAGATTAATAAATTGTTTTTACACATTATTATTATTATTATTATTAATTATTGTCAATGTTAAATGGATAGATAGATAGATAGATAGATAAATGTTTTTCCTTTTTTTAAATACTTTATTACTGTAATTATTATTATTAATTACTATGGGATTTAAAACTCCCCCCAATTATTATTATTGATTTAATCAATCTATTTATTTATCTATTTATTTATTTGAGCATCTGACACAATAACAGTACATCAACTGGCAAAAATTAAGTAAGTAAATAAATAAATACATAAACAAACATATATATATAATAAATACATAAACAAGCAAACAAACAAATACATAAAGCCACAGGCACAGTAACAATACATCAAATGTCAGTAAATAAATAAATAAATAAATAAATNAGTAAAAATACATCAAATGGCAGTAAATAAATAAATAAATAAATAAATAAATGGGCACAGTAACATTACATCAACAAAGAAAAATATTAAATGAATAAATAATCAATCAATTTATTTATTTGATCCTACAAACAAACAATGCCAACACTTATTCATAATACATAATTTTTTTACTTTAAGACATCATTAACCATAAATGCATACATATTTTGAAACAAATATAGCTTGTTTGTTTGTTTAAAAAACAAGCAAACACATTAGTAAATTGTGTTTAATTACTATATTACAGTAATAAAAATCTATTTAGAAATATTATGGGATTTAAAACTTGAAAGCAAAACACGAAAAGAAGCATTACAGTAATGTTTGGGATAAAAATGTTACAATGTAAGAAATCTTACATAAAAAAAAATGCAGATCTTAATTTTCTTTGATCTAAAAGTTATTTCTTAATTTTTCAGATTTTGGGGCGAAATATGACCCAGATGTGCTCTTGGCAGGTTTTGTTAGATTCATTTTTTGGCCAATATAGTGAAAGATTAAAGGAATGGCTAAGCGAAGAAAAAAAAAAAAAGGAATGGCTGAAGCATTAGGCTTTTCACCATTTTTGTTGTAACTTGTGTAGAAAGACAACAAGGCTGTTGGAAGTTTTAATTAACCACTCAAAAGCACATTCCAGTCATCCATAAAAGTTCTAGAAGAGTGTCAGAGAAGCAAACTTTATAGAGTGCTACAGCATTAAAACCTCAGTGCTTCCATGTGGAAAAACAGCACTCACAGAGGGCTCAAAGGAAACTTCTGCTCCTTTTGTTTATTTAATGTATGAAGTCTTTCACCTTCATTGAGTCAGACTAAAACAGACCTGCTCTGCTTTTCACAATGATGAAACATCAAGGTTGTTCGATTCCTTTTCTTTCTCACATATAGAGTGTCAAGCATGAGGGAAAGTGTACCTCTGTATTGTTTTCTTCATAGTCTGAACTTTGGGTAATTTCTCTTTCCTCTCCATACATAGCCAGTGAAAGAATATAATATTCCAGTTTTTTTCTTCCAGTTCAGGCCTAATGAAAGTTGTGGGTGCAGTGTGAACTGGCTGTCCTGACCCTGATTCACCTAAAACATGCTCACTGCCATCATTTATTTAAACATCCACACTGTACTTAACACCACAACCAGCAATCCTTTTAAAGCTCCTGCATTATGAGCACAGAATTCATTCCCTTTTCGGCCTTCACCATCTGTCTTTTCCTGCTAAATGGCATCATTTTGAGTAGATGCACCATGTGTTATCATAAAGCGCTAACACTGAACTAAAATGGATAACAACTCCGAGCTAATGGTCTACATATGCTTTTGCAAAAGGTTTTTTCTCCCCGTATGCATATTTTCAAAAAAAATGTGTATTAATACATATATTCATAGTCTGTCTGTCATTTTTCTTTTTAAATGAGCATTTTTAAAAAGTGCTCTTATGTTTAGGGTTGGTAATTTCACTTTAATGGCAATGAAAAAGTTATTAGTCAGTTATTGAAATGCCTTTTTTTTTTCAAAAATGCCACTTTAGTTATTTCATTGGTATTTAACAAATTTGATTGTCTTTTGCTGCAAAACCAGCTAAGTCCTTGCGTGCTTTTTTTTGCAAAAAACCTCTAGAGCTCTTCTTTAATGTAGGTTATGTCCGTTTCTGTCAGAATTACAGCAGCACACGGAACACTGTTGTGTTTACATACAAGAGTTTCACAATGTTTCCTTTTGCCAGTGACCGAAACTACCACAGGTTCATCCATTTCATCACACTCTTCCATCTTGTTTAGTTAAAAATCTCTTTAAACAGGATAAAAACTTGCAGCTTGACAACTGAAAGCTGGCTCATACGCACAACGTCATTCATCTTGATTCGCGTCTTCTGACTGGTTCTGTGAACTTAGAGGTTTTTTCTGGCAGAGGGAAGTGGCGTTTAGAGGTTTCTACCAATGAACCGGTATTTCTGAATGGGCTGAGGCTGGGATTTAGCGGGTTTGAAAGGAAAATTTGTAATGAATATACTGTATACTATGTGCGAAGAGCATTCGCTTAATATCGTTATCTTCAGGGCTTTACATTAACTTTTTTCACTGGCCACAATTTTGACATCGATACCATGGGGAAAAACTGCCATATAGATATTTTTAATATTACTCATAATTTGTCATTTAAGCTGTCACTTTAAGACCTGATGCACTGATGCATTATACTGTTACACAAGAGTTTTCTATCTCAACTGTTTACGTTCACTTAAAGCATAACTGACTGTGTTTATGTGAATGCTCACCAAGACAAGCATTTTGACATTATTGTGTGCGTATTTGACTGTTTAAGCGCAAAATGCAGCGAAAAAGAACTCAATTTAGTACTGAGAGGTGGCTTTATGTGCACGCACTTTGGATGTGGGCGCAAAATCTGCGAGAATGAGTATTGGAAGCATTTCAGATATTTCAGTATCGATATGTATCAAAAATACAAGCCCATATCATTTTTGACAGAGGAGGTGTATAGCGG
This sequence comes from Anabarilius grahami, assembly GCA_003731715.1. Taxonomy (NCBI): domain Eukaryota; kingdom Metazoa; phylum Chordata; class Actinopteri; order Cypriniformes; family Xenocyprididae; genus Anabarilius; species Anabarilius grahami. The sequence goes on from RJVU01068486.1 coordinate 4,965,137, forward strand.
CTTTTGCATCTGAAGTCTTCACATATATATATATAATATATATATTTAAATATAAATTAGGGGTGTGACAAGATCTCGTGCCAGGATTCGTTGCACAACAGAGACTAAGCATCTGACAAATGTCTTATCTTGTAGCATGTGCGCTCAGCACCGCTGCTCCCTATTCAGAGTACGCGCGATCACGAAAGCGAAAGTAAAATGCGAGCTCGCATTCAAATGTGATTTCAATACCACACATTTGAAAGCGGCTCCCTGATGCATGCAAATATCTCCCATATGAAAGCTATCTTAGGCTGGGTTGTGTAATTGTAACCATCTCTTAGCTCTGTATCATGCTTATAGAAAAATTTGGTCTCTATTTGCTCTTTGAATATTAAGAGAGTACTTTGATTATGGTTGCACTTATTGACTTAGAGAAAACTTTATTCATTTTTATTCAAACTGTTTTTATTTCTATAATCAATTTGTGGAAAGGAGTTCAGTTAGGAGGTCAAAAGTTGTAGAAGCTCATAAATCATGTACAGGAAGGTCTGAAGAGACTCATATGAATTCATACAGAGAGAAGCCAGTCAGTTGAGTTTGTGGCAAAACCTTTTACAGTGCTTGAGTATTGTTGTCTTTTACTGCATAGGATAATTCATACTCAGAAAGTAGAACTGAAATGACATTCATTACAAGATGATTAGTTAAAGCATTTCAAATGTACCTGCAGACTATTTTTCTAGTCATGTATTTCGTCGAGGATTTCTTAAAAAAAAAATACTATGTAAAAATCTCGTCTCGTTCTCGTAAACTCTACTCGTGTCTCGTCTCGTGAGCTAATGGTCTTGTCTTATCCCTAATATATATTATAATCTGACTTTCTTTTGAAAACTCTCCAAAAAAACATTCATATTCTCACTTTCCCATAATCACCAAGTTTACCGTAAAAGAAACAAGGCCACAGAAAGCGCCAAGGTTTTTTTTCCCTCCCCGTCAAACATCAGTCGCTGGATTGTTTTGAGACACAGTTGCTCTGTCCAACCGCTCACCCAGCTGTGTTGAAACTGCAGGCCAGCGGCCATGAGAGAACATTGTGTCAGCATGTGGGTGTATTCATTGCACATATCATTGTGACTTTGCTGTTAACTTGCAGATCAGACTTTGTTCCCACGCAAAAAAGCCCCTTTCTCGGATAGTTTTTTGTTATTTAGCCACCATTATCTCCTGGGACGGTATTGCATAAATAGCCTCTTTGTATTTTGAAAAGAACAAACACCAGTCTTATTTGAAAGACAGAACGATGAAGACAAGGGCACACAGAACATCAGCCTTCCCCTGGGCATGAAAGAACAGACAAACAGGGTTAGTTTGCACTGGGTATGAGGCCAGGAATACTAAGGATGTTTTATTTTGAACAACTTGTACAGGTGGGTATTCACAGATGAAGAAAACACGTGAGCAATCTGCTGGATTGTTTGAATCAAAGACAATTCCCTGTGTAGGAAAAGAACTCTGGTTTCTAAGCCACAAGCCAAACCACCTTTCCGTTACATAAACATGCTAACACACGTATACGCTCATAGCAGATTTCCCTAGTGCTTGGAAATACAATGATGGCCTTTTTTGAATAAGTTCAGGTATGAATAATGCATTGTAGCTAATGAGGTAGTCGATTAGTTTCTGCATAAATCAATTAATTAGTCAATCGATAGTCCTCTGGACTGCATTATATACTTAAATTTGTGTACTTCACTTCATCCCTAGCTTGACGTGAATAATTTAGGCCTCCTAAGAGAGGACACAAGCTGCTGGCCCTCTGTTTGGAAAGCTAAGCTAACTGTCACTTTTCCACTTGATCTATGAGTAGCACTTTCATAGACCAGCCTCCACAGATTTTTGTTTATCTTGTTTGTAATGAAGGGGCTGAACTCCAGTCCCTCTGTCATTGTCGAATAGGACCAGACTTGTCTTCTTGTAGTTCCTCGCCAATGATGTTTATTGTTTTGTAGTGAACAGTGTTCGTTTTATTGTCATATGACAAAAATGTCTTTTAGGTTTAGTCAAAATTTTGTCATGTTATATTCGTTAAACTAAGACTAATTTACTCTGAATAAAATGGCTTTTAAAATGCCATTAAATGACGTAAGTTGATGAGAAAATATACAAATATTGTTGTAGACATGCTTCAGTGTGTTGGCACAGAAAGAGCATATTAGACTTAAATGTCCTAACATGTAATCATTTACCTAGTTTTGTGCAAATACAAGTTGCAAATTGTGTTTGTTATTATCATTGTAAAAAAAATCTGTAATTTTGTTGATTAGTAGTGGATTCCAGTAACTTGGTATCAAACAATGTTGCGGTTCTTTTTACTCTTCTTGGCATGTGTTTGAGGTAGGATATTTTCGAGGCGTGTCTGTACTGGAGTCCCATTGCTTTGCGCAATGCCTAGCCTCCTTTGTTATGTGCTAAAATTGTTTTGATCTATGTCGGCGGTCAGATTGAAGTCAGCGGCGGTCTCCTTTACGGATCATTTTAATGAACGGCGAATGCCGCGCACACCTCCTGCGCTGAAGAGGGCGATGCTGGGAATGTCGGCTTAGCGCTTGAAGCCAAACCGCTGGCGCCAACCACATGGGGCGAAAATCTGGTGGAGGCGTGGCAATGGATCTTAACACACCCATGCCACACTTTTCCCATGGGACCCTTAACTGAACAAAACAAACGTTAATCACCTAAGAGCAGCCGCTGTGTAAACAGCCCACTTAAAAAATTCTATAAATGACTCTATCTGGCCATGGTAGTCATCTACAGTCTGGTTTTCTTTGTGGACTAGAAAAATCCTTTTTGAATGAGGAATCAGGACATCTTTGGACCAATTGGCAGAGTTTGCTTTTAACTGTTTACCGTAATTCACATTCTTATGGTTCTTCCTGTCCAGTGTGGCTTTACCCCCCTAGTGTAATTGTAAGCATATATCTGGAATTGAGCCTGAATGGCTGCTTAGGTGTTAATTGGTTTGAGAGACTGCTAATGGGGACAGATTGTAGACCAGGACAGTTAGCTTGCTTTATGTTTTCCATAAAAAGCCCGGGAGCTGTCAAAGCCTATTGGGTTGACCTGTCCCACATTGTCCATCAGGTGCCTCTAAGCCCCAGCCCCCAGTGGGGTGAACATCCTGTTCATGTTCCTCTGGGATTTGCCTCACTCCACTGATGCAGACCCTAGGCTCACATTTAATTCATAACAGTCCATTCATAAATCACAAAGTAATGGCAGCCATGTAACTTTCTCTGAGCGTTTCACCAATGAAAGAAAACAGTGGTCCTTGTGTTCTCCAGATTCCTTATGGAAAGGTGTTTTTGTAATATCTGGAAAATAAAGGACAACTCAGACAATATACAGAATGAGCACCTGAAACTATGAAAGTATAGTTTCTCACTTGCATCCTTGCTAATGCACACTAACACATTTAGGGATAAACATATATGAAATCCTTGCTCTAAGTTCTGCAGAATTGACTAAACCACTTAATTACATTTTATATTATAAATAGTAAATATAATAGCAAATAACGGTTTCAGAAATTCTGGGCTCAGAGTGCAGACCTATTGTTCTCCAGTCCACCATGTCAAGTCAGTCATAGTAGTTTACCAAAGCATCGCATGACCAATAAATGTGAGCATTCTCAACTAGATTACTGCTGTGTTCTTGCTCAGACTCTATAGCAGAATTATAACAAATTATTAAGTGAAGTGAAGTGAAGTGAAGTGACATGTGGCCAAGTATGGTGACCCATACTCGGAATTTGTGCTCTGCATTTAACCCATCCAAGTGCGCACACACACAGCAGTGAACACACACACCGTGAACACACACCCGGAGCAGTGGGCAGCCATTGCTGCGGCGCCCGGGGAGCAGTTGGGGGTACGGTGCCTTGCTCAAGGGTCTCACCTCAGTCGTGGAATTGAGGGTGGGGAGAGCGCTGGTCATTCACTCCCCTCACCAACAATCCCTGCTGGACCTGAGACTCGAACCCATGACCTTTGGGTTACAAGTCCGACTCTCTATCCCTTAGGCCACGACTGCCCCGGGTTAAAGGTTAGTTCACCCAAAAAGGAAATTTCTGTCATTAATTGCTCACCCTCATGTCGTTCCAAACCTGTAAGACCTTTTTTTTCTTTTTCGGAACACGAATTAAGATATTTCTGAGGAAATCCGAGAGGTCTCTGACTCATCTTAATTTGTGTTCCGAAGATGAACGAAGGTCTTACGGGTGTGGAACGACATGAGGGTGAGTACTTAATGACAGAATTTCCAACTTTGGGTGTACTAACCCTTTAATAACTAACAGTATACGAGTCAGATGCTGCTTGTTTCAGACTAGCCATACAGTACTATTTAGCGAGGTGTTTGCGGTCAGGGAGAGAGTGAGAGGCTTGATCTTAAAGGGTCCTTTTGAGAAAATGAGGGAATTAGAGTGTCAGGGTCTGCGTTTTAAAGGAAGTCCTGGTTTCTCTCTGAAAAACGGGGCTCTGGACTACCTCACTGTCAGATGGGAGCACTAAGGGTCTTGGAGGCTCAGCGAATGTGTCGGCTCTAAGAAGGTCTTTTGGATCATGTGTCAGTCATCATTCTACCTTCAAAGAGCAGCACTTGAAGGCTGTCAGCTTTTCTTATGAGCCACATCTTCAAAGACCACTTCTACCCCCCTGGCTACTTCTGGTTTCAGCCAGCCACTTAAATCGATACTTGACTGTACAATTACTATAAAACAGCAGGGCACAGATTCACAGCCACATCTCTAATCATCAGCTATCTTCACTGTGCCCTGAAATTGGGCAGTAAGGTGAAACCGATTATGGGCCATTGCACTGAAACTCAACTCTTTGCCCTGTTTTAGATCATGCCATGCTCTTGTAGATGAACTTGCTTCCTTTTTTGTTTCAAACAACATTTGTTTTCCTTAGAAACGGCAACTGTTTGAGTTCGGTCGAAAATCCACCGATTATGTTTCATAAGCGTTCGGCTTACATGCCATCTGAAGGAGGAGATTATCCTCTTTGTGTGGCTCCTCTCCGTCTCTGCTGCCTCTCTGCTGCCAAGGCATGTTGCAAAGCAGATCAGCGTCCACCTGCCGCAGAGCTGACATTTTGGCTCTCTCGACATGGCTCATTTGTGGAAGGGAACACTGTTTTCTGCATGGAGGAGTTGCAGCTGTACGGGCCAACGGTGCCCACGTCTTGGTCTCCAGTGATGGTTTCTACCATTCCTGGCATTGGTTGGCGTGTAGTGTGGGACCGTGGTGCGAGCATCAGGCATCCTTCCCTTATCTTGCTCGTCATGGGCTGTGAAGCTCCATTATTCCCTCAGCCTTTATCTTTTGATTGTTTTATTTTTTGTGCATCTTCACAATTCAATTCCACACCAGCTGTGTTTGATTGCATAAGAGATGAACTATGAGATTTCAGACGAGAAGCTCATTACAGACACAACACTCGCACAATTAACTCGCAAAGGCTTTGTGCGAAGTTTCCCAACTCTCGGTGCTTGGATGAGGAGCTCATTTTGGCACCTGTGGTACATTGTTAGGCAGTTCAGATGTCTGAATGTCTCTCCAGGCTTTAATGGAGTTGAAAGCGTGAGGAGGCTGGACTGTCCCTGTTGCCAGAGCGAGTTGAGAGATGTGTGACCGCTATTGATGTTTTTGAAATGTGGACTCCTTTCAAGAGTGCTGGTGTGATGCAATAATCCACCTTTTCTGCAGTCATACATATGTACAGAGAGATGTATTTTAGCTCCTCTGATGTTTATGAATTGTTCATACCTTTATGTATATTTCCATAGTTTTTGCTTAGAATCCACGGCTTAACTTTTATAGTCCATATAAAAGGACTATTCCATATATAAAATGTCTTTGTTTCTACACTTACAGTCCTATAGTAAATCCAGTGGGTGTATTTATTGTAGAGTTTGTTGGGTGATGGAATGGCCATTTCATCGGACCCCCATTTTAAGGCATGACCCCTGGTCTTTAGAAGTACACATACTACATTTTTTCTACATTGAATTCTGGGTAACACTTTAGAATACTGTTTCTTACTTACTGCATAACTAATAAGGAATTACTCAAGAACTAATAGGTAATTCTTCATTAACACTTATGTTACTACTGTTAACTACTAAGGAAGATGTGTTAACTAATCAGTACGTAATAGAATTTTATGATTATGTTAAGTAACAGTTAGCTAATCAATAACTAATGAATTATGTCATAACTCCTGAAGAACTAATATTAATTATCTACTAATTAATGTTCAAGAAATATAACTATGAAGTAACTACTAATGAACAGAAAATTATTCATTTCATGATTCAATTAAAAATTACTTGGGTAAAATTACAACTACTTTGCACTACTTTGTTACAGTCAATCACTTATTATTATGGAAATTAAATATGCATAATGTACTGCACTCCAAAAAAGACTCATTACAACAATTTGTTTTGCCTGTATGGTGATTAGCTACTTTGTGCGCATGTTCTGGTAAGAAATCAGCTTCGGAAAGGAACCCCACCCCCACTGCCTTGCCATAACTATCTAACTTACCACAGATATAAAATGTTTTATTTATTTATTTACCCAAACGCTGGGATGAGGCTGTTGAGTCATTTTTGGGTAGTTTTTGTGTTGTTATTGACCAATATATATATATATATATTTATATATATATATATATATCTGAGTCAGAATTATGTATTAATTCTTTATTAATTACTAATGGGTTCCTTAAATCTTCACTTTAGAGTACTGTTTCAAGTTCTAAGTAATTACTGCAGAATTATCTAATAATTCTTTATGAATTGTTAATGGGTTCCCTGTATTTTCACTTTAGAATACTGTTTCAGGTTCTAAGTAATTCCTGCAGAATTATTTGATAATTCTTTATTAATTACTAATGGGTTCCCTGTATTTTCACTTTCCCTCAGTCATTGCCTTACATACTGGAATTTAGTCAATGGTAATGTGATATGCTGAGGAAAATAGACACACTTACAGTACTGTATATGGAATATAAAAACTAATCTGAGGTAAGTTGGCTATGGCAAGGCATATAGAGTGGGGGTAGGGTTCCTTTCCAAAGTTGATTTCTTACAGAACATACTCACAAAACAATTATTTACCACACAGGCAAAAACCTCTATAAAATGTATTGTATTCATTAATAATGCATTTTCATAATACTACTACTGATAACATTAGTAAATAAGAAAGGGCCACAACTCAATGTAATTGTGTTTGACTGTTCATTGGTAGATACTTCAAAGTTATTTTTCTTGAACCTTAATTAGTAGATAATTAATAGTAGTTCTTCAGGGGGTATGACAGAATTCATTAGTTATTGATTAGCTAACTGTTACTTAATAAAATCATAAAATTCTATTACATACTGAATAGTTAACACATCTTCCTTAGTAGTTAACAGTAGTGACTTAAGTGTTATTGAAGTAATTCCTTATTAGTTATGCAGTAAGTAAGAAACAGTATTCTAAAGTGTTCCCGAATTCTGCTATTGAAACATTACATGAGGAATGTTACAGCAACATGTAAACAACATTTCAGTAAACAAAAATGTTAGTTTTGAGCTCATATTTTCTCTTGAAACAAAGCTTGCAATGAGTTGCATTGAGCTGAGGTAGCCGTAGCAAGAAATGTTGTATGGCACATTGACAAATCTCTTCATTATAGATTTACATATCAAAAACATCTGAAAAAAAAAAGATATGTAAGATAGACATATCTTAACTAACTGCATGGAAATATTATAAAATGTTTTAAATACAGAATATCCTTTTCTTGACGCCCCCCTAAAAAAATTTCATTTTCTAATTCACACATGGAATAAATCATTGTTCATTTTCTTAAGGGTTATGTAGCTTGGTTTTGTTTGTCTGTTTTGAAACCGAAAGCAGATTGATTGTTGTTCTGTGGTCTTGAACTGTATACTTGTGGTCTAGATGCTTAACTTATGAGGCTTCCACCAGAAGTTATTTCTCATATATCAGAGGAATGTCATCTCAAGGATCCTCTCCTGAAAGGCTTTAGCAATACCTCAATAAAAATCCATGAGTCTTAGCTACTTTATTGAACGATTGATATACTGTGAGGTTAAATGTTGTTGTAATGGATGTACTCTGAAAGGAAGCAGTAACATGTTTATAGCATCATACTCCCTAGATTTAGTCTTTGGAGAGTCAAGTCAAGTCAAGTCAAATTTATTTATATAGCGCTTTTTACAATTGGTAATTGTTTCAAAGCAGCTTTACATATTAGAAGCTCAGAAAAAAGATAAGTGGTTAAAAATAAGCTGTACAAGCAAGCGTGGTAATATGTAACATATACAAGATGGTGCTACATTAAGCCAATGTCGGCTGACTCCCAGGGGTGGAAAAAACCCCCTAGGAGAAAAACCCAGTGTGGTAACACTGGGAAAAAAGTCCTAGGAGGGAAAAAACCCCTTGGAAGATATATATAATATATGTAAATGGATATGGAGATCAAAATCTGAATTATACAGTTTTATTATAGGGATTAAAAGTAGATTATATATATAAATATATGTAAGCGGATACGGAGATTAAAAATCTGAATTATAGATGCAGCCAGAACTGGATCTGTAGGCCCATTGTCTCCTGGGCCACGTTGTAGTCAGGTCCAGGCACAGGTTCTCCATCTGATCTGGATACGGCCTGGGTCCAGCACCCGGCAAACCTCAGGATAAGCAGAGAGACTGATATTAGCGTAGATGCCATTCTTATTCTGATCTACAGGTATATCTAGTGTTATAGGAAATGTTCTCGGTTCCGGCCGACCTAATTATTGCAGCGTAACAATCCTTTAACGGATTTGAAAAAATGTTTATGTATTGATAATGTGTTATGTGTATGCAAGAGCAAAGAGATGTGTTTTTAGTCTAGATTTAAACTGACAGAGTGTGTCTGCTTCCCGAACAATGCTAGGAAGATTGTTCCAGAGTTTAGGTGCTAAATAGGAAAAGGATCTGCCGCCTTCGGTTGATTTTGATATTCTGGGTATTATCAACTGGCCTGAATTCTGAGATCGCAATAAACGTGAAGGACTATAATGCACCAAGAGCTCGCTTAGATATTGGGGAGCTAAACCATTTAGAGCTTTATAGGTAAGTAGCAAGATTTTAAAATCTATACGATGTTTAATAGGGAGCCAATGTAATGTTGACAGAACTGGGCTAATATGGTCATACTTTCTGGTTCTAGTAAGAACTCTAGCTGCCGCATTTTGGACCAACTGTAGTCTGTTTAAAAGCCGAGCAGAACAACCACCCAGTAGAGCGTTACAGTAATCTAGTCTTGAGGTCATGAATGCATGAACCAACTGTTCCGCATTTGTCATTGAGAGCATATGTCGTAATTTAGATATATTTTTTAGATGGAAGAAGGCGGTTTTACAGATACTAGAAACATGACTTTCAAATGAAAGATTGCCAAGTCATGCCAAGTCTCCTGACTCATAACATACTGTACACTCACAGGGAGATACGTACAAATACATATTCCTCCAAACTCATGAAGTTAAATTTGTGGAGAACTGATGACTTTTGGTTTAAATTCAGCCATAGGTACACACTCAATCACAATAAAACGTAGTATTCGAATGGTTGAACCTTGGCCCTGGGGCAGCACACTTGTAGGCGGGCCGACAGCAATACTTTCTTCCTTTTGCCGGCACCTACCCAAGCCTGTCATCAGGAGTGCCAATTAGCACTGATTAGGAGGCGTTGTGCAGGCAGCCAACAGCTGCACTGTGCCAGGCTCTCACAGCCCCCTCCTCCCCCTGCCACAGGCCGATCAGTCCTGCTCAGCTTTCCTCACAAGGTCGAGTCAAGGAGAATCCTCGGAGAAGACGATGTGAGGCCTGCTGTCTGGACATGAGAGGTAACACGACAGGCTTTCCAGGGTCAGGTATTTTTTTGTGCTTGAGGAATATATTTGAAGGCTGTAGGGAAGATAAAAAGCACTCCAGAAAATGGAGTTTTGAAGTTCTCATCACCAACAGCTGCCTTGATATGACACTGAATGTGGGATATAGATCTTGTTTGTGCATCCAATAGATTCTAGACTTGGCTGTATTCACCAGTTCAATAAGTTATAAAACACAAGGCAGTCTTAGTATTGTGTTAATTGCACAATAATATAAGTTTTGTCATCTCACAGAGCCTTGTGTACAGAGGACTAGTATCGGCTCAAACATGAGCTCATTCACTGATCTCATTGGGGTCCTCCAGTGCCATTTTGGATTCATTTCCAAACTAATTAGATTAGCCAAACTGCTTGCTATTGCGAAACACATGCACACACACACATTCAACCATTTCACTGTTGTTGTTCTCATGGAAACAAGTACTCTGAGGATACTAAATGGGTTGAAGATGAGGCCAGGGCCAGGAGTGTTTTTCTACCATCGTATCAGATGGTATTTGGGTCTGGACAGGGCAGAGATATATTCAGAACAAGTGGCCCTTGACCCAGACATGATTAATTTGAACTGTCGTTGGGTTTTCATATCTTGCATGGCAACCTCTTGCTCTGTGAGAAACACAAATGTTTGTTTTCCCCCCCATGAGGGAGGCCTGATTGTGGGAACCCTTTATCGTATCCTTGCGTGAAAGTCGAAGGTAGCAGCTGGATTTAAATGAGTTATAGCTGGACTAAACTGGTCATTTTTGGTCATTAGCTGGTGTATATGGTTGATCAGCTGGACTACTAGGTGGTGAGGCCTGTGTCAAGTAGGGCATGTTCCTGGATGTTTTGTTGGTCTGGGAACAACAATTACAGCCCTAACCCCAACTATAACCCAGGCATGTCCAATCCTGCTTCTGCAGGCCCACGTTCCTGCAAAGTTTAGCTTTACCACATCTCCCTGAAGTTTCTAGTAATCCTGAAAACCTTAAATAGCTGGTTCAGGTTAAATTCTGCTGGAATGTGGCTGTCCAGAAGCAAGATTGGACACCATTGCCTTAACCCCAACCCCAAATCTAATCCTAAACAATAACTAGACCTAAATATATCCAAAGGAACATGATAGATTGATGAGATTGATGTACAAGCCCTTAACCTCAGGTCTAACTCTGCCCCTTTACCTGTCTACTTTGCTAAATCATGTTCACCTAGTTGGTGGACCTTGTTATGACCTGGTAGACCATCTTGGTCAACCTTGTACTACCAACAAACCAGCTACAGCTAACCTGACCAACATTGACCTGGTTTTTCAAGCAGGTATGCCACTGTTTCCTCTTCAGAACAGACTCAGCACCACTGTGAAGGTCATTGAGTGTGTGTCTGTGAATGCGTGTGTGAGACTTGGCGAGAAAGACAGGTTCAGGCCTGCAATACCAGACTGCTTCATCCATCAAAGGCTTGATAAGGAGAATGTTTAATTACACGTCTTCACCCCGTGAACCAAAGCCTCCACACTGAGCCACCGGCCCTCCTCCACCTCCCTGCCCATGGAGATCTCGCTCCCTGGGACACTGAGCGCCGAGCCACCCACCCTCCCCTGCCCGCCTCCTCCACGTCTGAGAGGCGAGATTCAGTAAGCCGATCCAGCAGTAAATCAATACTGGCCTAATTCTGAATAATTGAGGTTATTACAGTGCTGTCATGCTCCCTGTGTGAATTCCCCATCGCACAAGTGGGGCCTCCTCGAGTCTATCCCCTCCCCTCTCAACACGCCACAAATTCATATAATTAAAGATTGAAAAATGCTCCTTTTGTTTTTTTCCTTTGTCTTGGTCGCTTCACTTTTGATTTTGTCAGGCGTGATCTTGCACATCCTGTGCGTGTGATCTTTCAGCAGGAGATCTCGCCTCAGCTCGCTATTGTGTGCTGCATCTACTTCCTGTTTACCTGGCAACAGTGCTATCCCAGGCATGTGGTTTGTGTCTTTTTATTCTTCTGTACTGTACAGCATTGGTGGGTCCATGTTCCAGAGGGGCACTAGAGGGCACAAGATGCATATGAAAGACTCTCCGTTTGGGGGGAAAAGGCTGCTGAGAACCAGCTGAATTAAATTTTCACTCCACACAGAGAGCTTGTGAAGAAGAGTTTTAAAAGAACATTTTATAAGACCTTTATGGCAAATAATAAAACAACATTACATGTACTGAAGGTTTGTCTAGCTGAAAGGTTTATTGTTTTGTCTACAGTTACCAAAAACATGAATGAGAGAATGAAATATCTATATACACATAAATATATATTTGCAGATAATGTAGTAGCATACTTAAAATTTGATTTAATAGTAGAGTAGAGCTCATCCAAACCCTGTGAAGGGAATATTTGTGTAAACATGAGGCTATATGTGGTATAGGAACTTAAACTCAAATCAACGTTGACTGTCTCGGAAAGATTTCTGTCACTGCCTCCTTGTGTAGTGATAATAATAATAATAATAATAATAATAATAATAATAATAA
>RJVU01068486.1:4982944-4995331 GCA_003731715.1 Anabarilius grahami
TGTAATATTATATATATATATATATATATATATATATATAAAATGTCTTTTATGGCTCATATAGTGAGAATATGGAGCTCATATACTTTACTTTTAGTAAAACTTTTCACTTCTAGGCCCAAACTGAGCAAAAATATGCATTTTGGTGCAGATGCTGATATTTATATGGCCAAAAAGATTAAATTCTAATAGCTTGTAATGAAAATTGTGATCCTTATCAGACTACTTACATAAACTGCTTATAAATATTAGTCGTCACTCTATATCTGCCAATAATATTTTAGTAAGATAATATTTAAAGCGATAGTTCAGCCAAAAATAAAAATTGTTATCATTTACTCACCCTTGAGGTGTTCCAAACCTGTAAAAATTTATTTGTTCTGCTGTACACAAAGAAAGATATTTGGAAGAATGTTTGTAACCAGGTAGATCAAAGAAATGTATACAGGCTTGGAACAACTTGAGGGTACATTTTGGGGTGAACTATCCCTTTAAATGCTTAGTTTATGATCAAAGCTCTGTAGTTTTATAACATATAATGCAATACTATACAACGATGAACAAATAACCCTTCCTCAAAAGCCTGATGGATCATATTCGATACCCACATTTGAACATGATTTTTCTAAAAAAAAAAAAAAGTTAGTAAATCTAAGCTGCTTAGTATGTGTTCCTCTTGAAATAGTACTAATAAAATAAAAGTTATTCTAATGTTTACTTTATATAAAGATTTCACATCAAAAAGACACGTGAACCACAAGCTGAAGGTGGATGTTTGTACAATTATACTAAAAGACTTTTACCTGCTAAAAAGTATAAATGATCAATCAGACGACAGAAGGCCTTTAGTAAATTGTCAGCAGAACAGGTTTTGATCATGTTGATCATTTAGAGGCCTTAGAAAGTTGCATATCAAATATGATACAGTAGGCAGAATGTTAATAATTGTCTTCTCATTCCCTAGTGTCTTCTCATTGATTAGTATCTGTGTGAGAACTTGAGAAACATTGTTAGTTCCACAGCCTACAGGCTGGACATGGCAGATTAACAGACTCTTTACCAGAAGTCAATTCACACGGGACTACTATTACCTTATTTTCAGGGCATTTTACAATCTTATGGTAATCTTTCCCAGCGCAGGAATGTGCCATCTGTAAAAAGTGAGGAATAATTACTGACATGGTTGATTCAGACAGGATTAAAATCAGAAGCTCTGTTAATGATTACACTCCCTCGGTTCACATTATAAACCTAATCCTGTTCGATTAGTTTTTCCCTCTCTTCCTCCCTGACCTTTTTCCTCCGCCACTGGTTCATTTGATATAGTTTCTCACCAACTCTTCCACCCTCCTTTTCTGGCTCTCTATAACGGTCATTGAGGACAGTCGAGAGGCAGTGGAGAGACTTTCACGAAATGTCCTGTAGCACTTCGTGTTTTTGATGATTATGGTCATTTTCGGTGGCTCCGCATGATCAGACTCTCTCGTCTCCCAGAATTCAACTCTCAGTAATAGAGGTCAGGTCTATCTTCTATGTGTCTGTCTGTTTTCACCCCTGCCGGCCTCCTTCAGCTCGAAACCACTGCTCTGGGCCACTCCAAGTTGACGTTATTGTAAAAACCAAATGCTGTTGGCTCATCATCATTTCCATGAACTATAACTTTAACATGGCTGTACTTTTACCTTTAATATGATTGCTAAATGACACATCTGGACAGTTATTCACCCTTCCTTCGGCCTGGATGAAAGCCCTTCAAGATGATCGGCCACTTATGCATCTGTGCAGAAACCAAGTCTGTCTTTTTCTTCAGTTCTTGCTATTCACGTTACCGAACAAGGCCAGTCTGCTCTGTTTCGCAGACAACAGGCCGCACACCTGACCTCAACCCCAGCCTGAATTCATTATATTCAGAGAGGATTCGATTCAAAGGCCGAGCCGTATCTCTGGCAGTTTGTCTGTGTGTGATGTAGTGCTTGAATCCTGAGAGACACTGGGAAGAGTGCTATTCATTCACTCAAGGTTAAATATAAGCGTCTCGGGATGGCATGGTAATCGGTGATGGCGTCGCTATATATGAACTCTTTCACTGTATGGAAAACTGTTTCATACGCACAAATTTTACTTTAATGCTAATTCTAATTGTAAATGCATAGATATTTTGAACTTTTTCCTTGTGATAAACATTAGATAGGCCTATAAGTATTATTTTAGTACATTACTTGAAACGGTATCTGTTAAATAAAAAAAAAATACACCTTTTGCTGCATACAATTTCATTTAATCTTTCAAAATTAAAAATATTAGAACATGTATACTGTAGAAACTAAAGGAAACAAAACAGAATTTTAAAAAGTCCATAGAACCAAACATAACCGTTACGTACATATATTATAATTATTTTTTTTAAATTAATAAGTTTATTGACCAAGGATGATAAATTAAATTGATCAAATGTGACAGTGAATTTATTTATATTAGTGCTGTCAAACGATTAATCGCGATTAATCGCATTCAAAATAAAAGTTTGTTTACATAATATATGAATGTGCACTTTGTATATTTATTGTGTATGTACACACGTTTATATTTAAGAAATATTTACTATTGTGTTTGTGTGTGTGTGTGTGTGTGTATATATATATATATATATATATTATATAAATAAAATTTATTTTTGTTAAATATATACATGCATGTGTGTGTATTTATATATATATATATATACATAATAAAAATACACACACACGTATATTATGTTAGCAAACTTTTATTTTGGATGCGATTAATCGCGATTAATCGGTTGACAGCACTAATTTATATTGTTACAAAAGTTTTCTATTTCAAATAAATGCTGTTCTTTTGAACTTTTTATCCATCAACAATCATGACACACAAATATAAATGAGCAGAACTGTTTTCAACATTGATAATAATACAAAATATTCCTTAAACGTTTCTCAAATCAGCGTATTAGAATGATTTCTGAAGGATCATGTGACACTGAAGACTGGAGTAATGATGCTGAAAATTCAGCTTTGATCACATGAATAAAATACATTTTAACATATATTCACATTGAAAACAGTTATTTTAGGTATATTGTAATAATATTTAGCTGTTGTAGTAATATATTACTGTTTATCCTGTATTTTTGATCAAATAAATGCAGAGTTTATGAACTCAAAGGCAACTCAAACTAAAAAAAAAAGTTTGCAAACAACATGGGATAATTTTATGGATTTAGTTTTTATTTATTAATTTTGTTTTAATTCATTTTTTATTTTGATAAATTTTTATGAACAGCTAATTTTTATATAAACAGCTTGTAAACATACTTTATCACTAGAAAAAACATACTTTATAAACTTTTTTTTTTGGGGGGGGGCATAAAGGGTTCTTTAAAATGGAGTCAAGGACCCTAGAGTTCTGTCTAGAAGCTCACTGAACCTTTTTTTCCAAGAGTGGTTATGAGTTTCTTAAGTGCGACGCATAACATTAGGTTAAATCCAGTGTTTTGAAATGTGTCTCAAGACTGCCACATCCTGTTCTGTTCTATGTGACACCCACCAACTAGTAGTTTCTCACGTCTAGTTGCAGCCCTTATTCATTGTGGCTCACTAGAGATCCATTCACACACGCTCCATGTCAAACTGTCATGGGTGTTCGGGCCCACTGCTGATCTGAGTCAGTCGCACAACGAGAGTCCGTCAGCCTTCAGCACTAGGCCGAGTGAATGGGTGATCCACGCTTGCATGTCAAGGACGGGCCGTTCTCGGCCCACATGCGCACGGATGAGTAATAGCACTGTAACTGGGGGGCCTGAGCGTTTGAAGTGCTTTTTCTTCCGCTTTTCCATCTTCTTTCTCTCCCTCAGCAGCTGCCTCGTCCCTGGATGCTGATTTTAATTACTTTCTTCTCGGATTTTGTGCATATCCAATGAAGGATTGAAGGGCACATCTTCTGACGAGCACTTTTTTATATTAGTTCTTATAATGCCGCCGTTTGAACTCAGGAATACTAATACACACAATAGAGGGCTGCGTGTATGAAAGGGAGACGTGGACGCTGCTGTTTGAATGCGAATAAAGAAGAGAAAGAGAGACGAAATGGGAGACTGCATACTGAGGAGCTCGCTGTAGGGAAACTGATTTGATTTATTTCATTTCCTAAAGGCGGTTGGCACGAATGACACCTGAAAGTGCTTTTGGAAACTATATTTAGACAGCAAGATAAATCGGGACACTGAGTGAATCAATAGAGTATCATAAACAAGAGTTCACTTGACTAAGTGAAAGTCTGTTGGCGCTCGTGCTAGCAATTCATTTTGTGTAAACAGAGTATCGTATTATTAAAAACTTTCGCTCAGATCATATCTTTCGTATCATGCAGGGATCGATTGTGCCTAGATATTCAGTTCAAGTTTTCCTTTTGCACACTCTTGGAAAATCTTGTTAAAATCGACTTCGGATGGTTGCTATGTTGTCCAAGTTGGTTTTATCAGGTAACTTTGTGATCAAGATGATGGCGCCTTGCAAGTTAAATTAAGTGGAAAATGTACTTTTTTTTTTTGCCTGATAGCCATATACATTTTACATACAACAGTCTGCCATTTTGTCCCCATACTGTAGGGTTTACCTGAACTATACGCACACATACACATTATGAACTACACTAGAATTTGACAAATATCAAATTAAATGATCTTATACAAGTTTTCTTTAGAAAGGCTTTAGAAAAGTGTTCTTAAAGTGTTTTCCTTCAGTAATGACTTAAAGATTTCTATAAAAAAAAGAAAAAAAGTGTTTAAGTTGTATTTTGAGCTATCCTCTATGGAAGCTTGTTTCTGCCACTAAATAAAAAAAGGTAATTGCGAATTTTTTT
Source organism: Anabarilius grahami (assembly GCA_003731715.1). Classification (NCBI taxonomy): domain Eukaryota; kingdom Metazoa; phylum Chordata; class Actinopteri; order Cypriniformes; family Xenocyprididae; genus Anabarilius; species Anabarilius grahami. The sequence goes on from RJVU01068486.1 coordinate 4,987,826, forward strand.
CTCGCAATTTTTTTTTTCAGAATTGCGATGTTTAAACTCACAGAATTGTCAGCTGCCTGATAAATTTAAACTCACAGAAAAGTCAACTGCCTGATAAAAACTCTCAATTGTGAGTAAAAAATGTCAGAATTGTGACATTATATCCCACAATTCTGACTTTTTTACTCGCAATTGCAAGTTTTTAATCATGCAATTCTGACTTTATATCTTACAATTCTGACTTTTTTCTCACAATTGCGAGTTATAAAGTAAGAATTGCGTGATTTAAAGTCATAATTTTGTCTTAAGTCAAATATAAAGTATTATAAAGTTCTTTTTCTCAGAATTGCGAGTTTCCAAAATAAAAGTTTGTTTACATAATATACGTGTGTGTACTTTGTATATTTATTGTGTATATATAAATACACACATACCTGTTTATATTTAAGAAATATTACGTGTGTGTGTGTATGTGTGTGTGTGTATATATATAAATATATTAGATATAAATCAATATTTTATATATAAATATAATATATTTTAGTTAAATATATATACATGCATGTGTGTGTATTTATATATACATAATAGAAATACACAGTACACACACGTATATCATGTAAACAAACTTTTATTTTGGATGCGATTAATCGCGATTAATCGTTTAAATAGCACTAATTTATATTGTTACAAAAGTTTTCTATTTCAAATAAATGCTGTTCTTTTGAACTTTTTATCCATCAAAAATCATGACACACAAATAAATGAGCAGAACTGTTTTCAACATTGATAATAATACAAAATATTCCTTAAACGTTTCTCAAATCAGCATATTAGAATGATTTCTGAAGGATCATGTGACACTGAAGACTGGAGTAATGATGCTGAAAAGTTTATATCTCATGCAGTTGCGAAAAACGTCAGTCTTTTTTCGCTCACAATTGGACATATCACACAATATTTCACAATTTTGACTTTATAACTTGCAATTCTGACTTTATAATTAACAATTCAGACTTTATATCACGCAGTTCTGACTTTGTTACGCAATTCTGACTTTATGTCAAGCAAATCTGACTTTATAACAAAATTGTGAGTTTATATCACAATTCTGGAAAAAAAAAAAGAGTCAGAATTGTGAGATGAAAAAGTTGACTTTTGTATTTTTTATTTCATGGCGGAAACAAGCTTCAATAATCCTGTCTGAAGAGCGAAGAAAAAAAGGTTTTACTAGTCATCCAATAACTATTTGACTATTGACTATTTTTTTTCATTTAAATTTTTTTAAGTGTTGACTTTTTAGTGGCTCTGCTTTAATAAGTTCTGACAGTGTGCTGTTTTTAAACCATTTTCACAGTGCAAACCTCTCTGAGAACTTGCATATTTAAATTTGTTAGAATACACTATATTATTGTCTTATTTAAACTATTATTCATCTAAACTACACAAAAAGTAAGTGTACATGACCCCATTCCTGCCTTAAGTGTTAGAATTAGCAGCTTTTCTCTTCTTTTGAGCTTGTTTGAAAGACAGTTTTGTGGTTATACGTGATCCATATCACATTATGAGCTCTACATCCCTCTGTAATTGTTTTATAATTTTTGTTGTTGTTGTTGTTGTTGTCGACGACCTGACTTACTCGAATCCTCACATCACAGCAAAAGGCCTAACAAGGCTGAGGCCGCGCTGTACTTCCCTTCTGGGCCGAATAAAGAGTAATACAGATAGCCCGGGGTTTATTTCATTAACGTGGAGAAGGGGAGGAAAGCTTATTGGAATTTTTACATTCTGTCAGCACTGTGTAGGTAGCAGCAACACGGGCGTAAAAAGGCGAGTGAATTCATTTCCCCTGACTCTCGCAGCTCAAGAGAAACTTCAAAGGCCAGCGCTAAAAATCTCGGCCAAGTGGATTTGAAAGGATGAGTCTCTAATCTGTTTAAACTTTGCTTGCGCCGTGTATTTTCACGCCGCTTTCCCCACCTCCTCAGCTAACTCGTTCTATTTTTCTTTTCATCATCACTTTCAGGTGCAAAAAGTACCTGTCTCACCATATCTATGTCTCGGTGAATAGAGGTCAACAAAAAAAGACGTATTTGCATCAGTTTTTCTTCAGCACCTCAAAGAGGCGTAGTTTTGTCATCGAAATTAGGCTCCATTTAGGTTTCAAGCGTTATCGTGCTGCCTCGTTTCGAGCTAATTTTGGTGCCTATCTGCAGGTTCCCAACCAGGCACAAGCACGGAGTGAATGTTCCCCGTGTGGCAGCACTTTTGAAATATGTATTAAGGTGAGACACAAAGGGGATTTGGAGCAAGAAGGTTGGACTTATTGTCTGAATATTTGATGTTGTTAATGAGAAGCAGAACAGGGCTAAGCACTCAGTGGGCGCGCATGAGGAAGGCCCGGACTACGGAAATAATGGATAGATAAAACGATGAAATATTCAAAGGCTGAAGTGTGATGAGAAATGTTCAGTAAAGCGTGACGGAAACGGGCCTAGGCCTCGCATCAAAGACCTTCAACCGAGAAGACTTTTGTGTGACCTTAAAGTTAATACTTTTGCAGACTTTGTCGGTTAAGAGCGTTACGTAAGAGAAGTTATTCCACAAAAAGCGAAGAAAACCTTATTCTTCCTTATTCTGCTTGTTTTGGGTGTCACTGATAAATGGTATGAGATAGTAGTTTGATGGATGTTTGATTTATGGAAGGAGGTGGAGATAGGCAGAAGAATCTGGCTAAAATGAAAAGAGTTGGTGTGTAACCATTCAGAGGAGGAAAGTAAATGAAATATCAGTCCTTTATGGATGTCCTTGCAACTTAATGATGACAAATGCTCAGCATTAGAGAGTAGAGAAAGAGATGCTAGATCTGTAAATAAGACACATTCCATGATTTTGTTTTGAGATTGTACCAAGTTTTTTAGACAGCATGATGGTAATGGTAATACCATGATATGTCCTTTAAGGTACTATGTAAATATGTGCTGTTTGAGTATAATATTATTATAATATGTTGTAAAAATTATAAAATCATGTTGTGATTTATTTTTTTATTTTTTTAAGCCAGTGAACTAAATACTTTACAAATGAGAAGGCTTATTCATTCGTTCATTTAATAAATAAATGGTCAGGAAAATAAAGTGCTTCGTATTGAAAATGTTTGGTATACATGTGTACTGAACAAATACAACATTGTTTTAACCAAAGCACGTGCGGAGCCCTCATATGAAACTCCTAGTTTTATATATAGCTTCATTTTAATGAGTCAATATCAATTCCTAAATCCCAAGATCAATCTTTTAGTCTATGCTGTTTCATCAATAAAACTTCAATAGACATTATATAGCGCGCCTCCCTTTCAATAATTCGCAAAAAGTTCTGTCTTTTGTTACTTTCAATAATAAATAAAGTCTCAAATTTCAAATTTTGTTCATTTTTAAAGGATATTCAAACAATAAAAGCCGTTTCGATGATCTTGGTGTGGCATGACAGATCGCTTTATAAACGCCTCAGTTCAACCGGCAGATCGGAGCGTGAGTGAACAACCTCTTTACTACTAGTTATAGAACAAAATAAACATGAATTAGCATCTCATGTCTCATGTAATCGCTCAATCAGTGTTTCAACCGAGTCAATCAGCTTGTAAACAGTATGTGACTGAGCATTACATTTACCTCAGGCAAGTCATTTAGTGTCCACAGCATGTTAGTTCACTAGAGAAATGAACTCTAAAGAAGAGCATTTCGCTAAATATATGCACTATGTTAGCTTATATATTCATTACACTTTACTTAACCTGTTAGTGATGTCTTAATTGTTTAATGTATGTTTAAATAAAACTGTCATAAAAACAATTTATGACAGCCACTATGTAAATGGTTATATTTTAACAACGTATTGGAGTAAAAACATACGTTTTTAAAGTAAAACCTGCACATGTTTGAATTCAATTTTTTGATTATTATATCTAAAAATAAATAGCAATGGAATTTAATACTTTGGGCTCTGTTGTTAGTTGTAACATTTAATATTATAGTAATGTGCAAGTAATAGGACACCCACCCTATATAGTTTACAGCTCTAACAGAGATTTTTTTTTAAAGAAAATTGCAATTATAAATGAATTTATTTAAAGACAGAGCCACAATTTGTTCCGCAAACCACATTTTAACTCTTTCCCCGCCAGTGTTTTTTTATTTTTATTTAAAGTTGCCAGCCACCGATTGGTTTTTGATCATTTTCACAAAACTTTAATGGCCCCTAGAATATTTTGTTGTATGAATGTCTGAACATGCAATATATCAAACGAAAGAACAGAGCTTAAAAAAAAAGAAAAGAAAGAAAGTAGAGTCAGACGTTGTATATTTGTGACCCTGGACCACAAAACCAGTCATGAGCAATAGCAATACATTGTATGGGTCAACAGTATTGATTTTTCTTTTATCCCAAAAATCATTAGGATATTAAGTAAAGACCATGTTTCATGAAGATATTTTGTAAATTTCCTACCATAAATATATTAAAAATCATTTGGACAACTTTAACGGCGATTTTCTCAATATTTTGATTTTTTTTGCAACCTCAGATTCCAGATTTTCAAATAGTTGTATCTCAGCCAAATATTATCCTATCCTAACAAACCATACATCAACGGAGAACTTATTTATTCAGCTGTATACATTCAGATGACATATAAATCTCAATTTAAAAAGATTTACCCTTATGACTGGTTTTGTGGTCCAGGGTCACATATTATCATTGTCATGATACTTGTCTCTGTTTTCATGGACTCTTATTTTGATATTGTTTTGTCTTGTTGTGCCTATGTTTAGTTCCTATATAAATTTCCTGTCTTTCCATTGCTGTCTTTTTAATTTTTATAGTTACCCTATTTGTTACCAAGTCAGCTAATCACCTGTACCCGTCTATCATTAGTCTCTTGTCATCTAGTGTATTTAAACCGTCAGTCATCCTCTGTTCATTGTACTGTCTTAAAGTTTCCTGCTGATGTTTCTCCTTATGGTTCCTTTTGATTATTAAATGAGATTTTATTGTTCATCTGTGTCAAGCCTCTTGAGTCTGGATTATCAAGTTAAGTGAGTACATGACAATCATACTGCCCACTGCTACCTTTCTACTGGCGTTTTACTGTGAAAAACGGAAATGTCATGCTAGTTTGGGAGTCATTTTTGTAAGTAGTAACAGTTGGATCCTTTTGTTGATCCGTTCATTTTGCCAGTTCTCATTCGTACTCTCATCCTTAACAAAAAACCTTCGTTGATGTCCAATCCATAATTGGTGAAGTAAGCGCTGGGTAAATGGAAAGAAACAGAAATGGCAGAGTGGTTTTAGAGCATTTTGCATAATAGAAATAAAGCCTGGTTAAAACCTGTTGCAAGTTGCTGTGAACAACTAACATAATGGTTTTGGCTGAACAGTGCACACCATATGTTCTTTGATGACCCTTCATTAGGACTGAACTGCAATTCCCATTGAACATTTTCGATTAGAAGCCCATTAAATTAACCACCCTTGAAATCCTGGCAAGTCCAAAGCACTTGGCGATGTCATACGATTGAGTTTAGAAGGCTGGCGCGAATGGATATGTGATATGGACGATTGTTTTGCAAGCAGATGTGTTCTGTTGTTTGTAACCAAATGTCGTTCGTGAGCTGGCATCCTTCGTACACATTCAGTATGCTTGCACTTGCTTTAAGTTTTGTCATTTTTTGAGGCTTTAAAAGCACATTCGTTCAAATATGAACTAGCTTGTTTGTGCTGTGAAATAGACGCAGATTGCATTGCTGATGTGTGCTTAAAAATCCTCTTTTCTTTCTACCAACTTGGGAGCAAAAATATAAATATGTAGTTTTACTTTCATCCATGAACTTTTAGCAAAACATTTACTTTCTTTAATTGAGTTGCCAGAGGCCAGAGTACGTTGGGTTACACTGAAACTGTTTGATACGTTGTGGTGTTGCCGTGTTTGTTGTTTGTTTACTTTTTCACTTTCTTCAGATTTTTCTAGTACGTAATGTTTCTTTTTTTTAGCTGGTAATGAGTTCACAGAGTTTTATTTTTCGCAGTGAGACTCCTTTTTATAGCCCAGAGGACTTTAGTAGAGGTTTCACACAAATGATTCACTCGCATTAATCCCACAGCCTTGAGCTCCGTGTGGATTCACTTACAAAGTAAAAAAAAACCTGACAACCGATGAAACTTTGACCACTCGTTTATCCGGCCAATTGGAGGTTTCGCCGTGAGCCAGTCTATTGAGCCACGGCGACTAATCAAGTTGAGGTGAGTTACTTTGAGCTTTCTCTGGTTTTGTGCGATACCACCGCCAGAGGGTTGGCCGGTTCTCTTTCATGGTTCAGTCATAAAATACTTGTCATGCTCCCATTGAAATGTAGTTTGGAGGTGAGAATTTGATGAGGAATAAAACTTTATTAATCCTCAGCAGGTTTGCTCGGAGGAAATTGGCGTTCAGGGCTGCCAGGCGAGTCATTTCAAGGCCCGTGTCGTAATTATAGGCATAGCTGCAGGAATGCCTCACTCCAATCTGGTATTATCTTGTTCGCTGTCGCAGCAAAATGACTTGTTTGATAGCAATTGAACGACATCCATCCTGCTCCAAAAAGGCTTTTGAAGCACATGACGCTGTTCTGCTTATGCAAATGTCTAGATGTCTCCATTACGTGTCAATATCTCTGATGAAGGTCGACTTCTGATTCATCCTATAGTTGCAGATCACAATGTCCACGTCGATCCTAGAAAGATCACACGATATCTTGCCTGTCAAAGTTAATGGAACAGATCCGCACATCAGGGTCCTGCTGTAATCGCCCGGCACTTCCCACTGTGAAAGCTTCGAGATCAAAGGGGACAGACATGAAAGGCACTGGGAAGATTCACCTCACTTCTTTCCTTAGGTTTTCCTTTTCCTGTTCACTCTGATAATGAGTGGTCGACCCTGCAGCATGCATAAGAGGAAGTGTTGGGTGTGACTAAAGCCCAAAATATACTTAGGTTTTTACTTGTATGCTTTTGAATGCATACAGTGTGCCTTAAAGGATTAGTTCACTAAAAAATTTGAAATTTCCTGATAATTTACTCACCCCCATGTCATCCAAGATGTTTATTTCTTCATTCGTTAGAAAAAAATAAGGTTTTTGAGGAAAACATTCCAGGATTTTTCTCCAAATAGTGGACTTCACTGGGGTACAACAGGTTGAAGGTCCAAATTGTAGTTTCAGTGCAGCTTCAAAGGGATCCCAGCCAAGGAATAAGGATCTTGTCTAGCGAAACGATCGGCCATTTTCTAAAAAAAACAAAAACATTTATATGCTTTTTAACCACAAACGCTTGTCTTGCACTAGCTCTGCGATGTGCCACGCATTACGCAATAACTTTGGAAAGGTCACTCGTGACATAGGCGGAAGTACCACAGTAGGGCAAAAAACTTCATCTCATTTTCTCCTCCAACTTCAAAATCGTCCGACATCGTTGTTTTACCTTTTTTTTTTTTTT
>RJVU01068486.1:4995355-5014675 GCA_003731715.1 Anabarilius grahami
GCATTCGACTTGACATGGCGCATTGTAGAGCTAGTGCAAGACGAGCATTTGTGGTTAAAAAGTGTGTATATATATGTTTTTAGAAAATGACAGATCATTTCGCTTAGATAAGATGCTTATTCCTCGGCTGGGATCATGTAGAGCCCTTTGAAGCTGCACTGAAACTGCAATTTGGACCTTCAACCTGTTGTACCCCAGTGAAGTCCACTATATGGAGACAAATCCTGGATGTTTTCCTCAAAAAACTTAATTTCTTTTCAACTGGAAAAGAAAGAAAGACATAAACATCTTGGATGACATGGGGGTGAGTAAATCATCAGGAAATTAGAATTCTGAAGTGAACTAATCCTTTAAGTAAATTTCATCATCAGTATGCACGTCGATTTTTCAGCTCGCATATACACCTTTATTTTTTTTTTGCACTAATTAGATTGTCCTGAAGGTGGAAACACTGGCCCGGTTTGTTGATTTGCAGATGAAGAAACAGATGAGGCACAACAACAAACAACAATATACGCCTATATCAACGAATGCTTGTGTGGGGGTGAAGAGATTCGCAACTCTAGTTTAAACGCTTACAAAGATAGTTTTATTGGTCATAACTTAAGGAGATAAATCACACAGACATTGAAGAAAGATGAATCCTACTAGTGCACATGCATTGACGCATCAAATGGTGTATACTTTGAAAGATTGTTCTCTTGTACAATACGCTAAGTGTTCACTTCAAAACTGAAGTATACTTTGGACTTAACCTGACATTTAAACCAGCATGGAAGAAACCAGCAAAAATGCCAAAGACTCATCTCTTTAGGGATGCTTTAGCAAAATTAATGGCAGTGTCAAAGTCAATAAAATCATTATTCAGTTTAAATGTATTCCTTTATTAATGGATGAAAGCATCCAAACTGCCCTTTTAATCTGATCTAAAAATAGTAACACGTAACAATATGATTTACATGCTGAATATACCAGAAACTCATATTTTGTGATTTGTTTATGATGGATGTCACCCTACAGGGATTGGCTGTTGCCCCTCATTTTTTCCTTACATTTGTTTAAATTTCAGCATTTCTCATCTTTTTGAGGTTTCTTGTCACTAACGTCTCTCACCAAAACAGGAAAACTGATCCGTCATCCCATATTTGTCACCAATTTATTTCAAACCATCATTAGCATTTCAAAACAGTGCAGACAAACAGTCTCTGTTTCTGGCAGGACACGTCCTTTCTTATCTTCTTATGTCCATATACAGAAACAACAACGAAGGAAGAAAATTGAAGAAAGTATTGTATTGCAAATTTGTGATTGAGCAGAAATGAACTGGGCCTGTAGCACAAAAACAGCCCTTGAACAATTTGTGCACTTAAGATAACAGTCCTGTGGAAGCTTCTCAAAACCCCACAATCTCTTTGCCTCAGACTGGAGCAGTTTTTCTATGAAGGTCACATTAAACTTTATTTTCAGTTTTTCATTTGTTTTGTTTATGCTTTTCTCTAAAAGGACAAAGAAGACAGTCATGGATTTGAGACATATGATGGACTCATTTCTGTATTTGCTTGGAATAAAGTTAGTGGTGGTTTAAACTGTTAAGTGAGTTTTCCAACAACTGCAAATAAAATGCAACTCTTTGCTACAATTTGGACATTCTTCACTTGAATGAGCAGGATGTCTGATATAGTGTTAGGTATTAGTACACATAAAAGAAATTAATCATTAATTAATGATTAAATGATTACAGAATGCATTTCTGTGTGGTACAGTACTAAGGTAGAATTTGATTCTGATTCTTCTGATTCTGAATCTACATGTTTAGAGTACTTTGATTCTTCTGATTTGTTAATCTATTGATTCTAAGTTTAAATTTTTGTACCATATTGTTCAGATTCTCAATGTGCTTATTTTAAAGGTAATGATTTCAACCATGATTGTTTCTGATTCTCAGTCTACTGATTTTGAATTGAATGATTCTGATTCCAATTCTTCTGATTCTGAATCTACTGATATTATTTTTTAACCTAGTTATTCTGATTCTTAGGCCCCGTTTACACTATGCGTTTTCATTTTAAAACGCATAAGTTTTGCTACAGTTATGCCTGTCATGTACACTACGCCGGCATTTTCTAATCTCGAAAATGGAGACTTTAGAAAACGCTTCATACCCCGTTTTAGTTTGAAAATGCCGGGGTTGCGTTTCAGTATAAATGGACCAAAACGGAGACTTTTGAAAATGATGGCTGCCCACGTTCACTCTGCGTATCCTTGACGACCGTCTAAACAAGAACATGGAGACTGAACTGCAATCTTTGCTGGCTTTGTTGTAATTTTTAGCAGTCATTGCGCAGTTAAACTCTTTAATACTTTAATACTGCAGCTACCTGCATGTGCAAGACGCAACTGTTTACACTTGTACGCGCATGCCCAGTGTGCACGAACAGTCATGTGACATGCGTTTTCGGCTGCGTAGTGTAGACGGAGAATGTTTCTGAAATGCTGTTGAAACGCCAGTGTAGACTAGGATCGTTTTAATTTTAAAACAAAAACGCACTACTGTAAATGGGGCCTTAGTCTACAGATTTTTAATTTAATCATTCAGATTCCAATTCTTCTAAATCTATATCTACTGAAAATGATTCTAAATGAAAATACTGATTCTGTTTCTTATTTACTGATTCTTATTATATTGATTGGATTGACTTTTACAAGAATTGATCTGGATCTTCCTATGGTCACCTGAACCTACTGTGCAGAAATGGAAATTGTGGTGATTTCTTATACCCTCTCAAAAAAAAAAAAGTGTGCAAAAAAGCAATGTTTTTGTCATTTTCTCTCTCTCCAGCGAGGACAGATTTGACCTGTGAGGACTCTTGAAACAGCCAAGAGCTGGAGCTGCCAGCTAAAACTGCAGTTTACTGGCTATTCATGGAGCTTCAGTGCATTTAGGCCTAAAGACGGGCCTCTCAAGTCCCCATAAATACTGTGCGATTTATAAACAAATACCCCGTTTGATTACAAGTGGAGGCTGAAGTGAGTGTGAGCTTGTTTGTGCGGCAGCTCTCCAATTGAGGAGTGTGTGCGGAAAAGCAATTGAGTCACACAATTAGCAAACAGACATGCATCCAAACATGAAGAACTGTCAATCAAATACAACTGGATGAAAGCCAATGATGCTAAAGAGATTTTTGTCAAGAACTTACAGCTATTCAGATACTAATTATTATTAGGGTCATAGAATCATATTTTCTCAGCTATTTTAGTTTCTTGAATTTGTTAATCATTTTTAATTAGGCAACATGCACAAAAAGGCAGTGGTGCACTATGTGAAAATAGCAATATTTTCTTTGTACTAAGTGCAAATATTTTTAAGATGCTAGTTTTATTTGATGTGGCAGATACTATTTGCACCTCAGTTGTGGTATATTATAAAACAGTTCAATTATAACAACATATTCAGTGTATATGACTATATTTATTAAAGGGTCCTTGATTATAATTTCAATTTTTTTATTTATTTAGTGTGTAATGTTGCTGTTTGAGCATAAACAACATCTGCAAAGCTACGACGCTCAAAGTTCAATGCAAAGGGAGATATTTTCTTTTACAGAAATTGCTTTTTAAGGACTAGAGCAAACAGCTGGTAGGGACTACAATGAGCTTCTTCCTGGGTTGGTGACATCATAAACCCCAAAATTTACAAAAAACCCTGTCCCCGAGAATACGCAACAAAGAGGCCATGTTGGGCTGCTTTAGAGAAGAGGAAGAGTTGTTGTAGTAGAGTGTTGTTGTCATGCCGTCATTTTACATCGGACTGCTTCACAAACAAGGGTCAATTCAATGCTGGATTTGCACAAAAGATTAACATGACGGCACATGCTAGTCGATGAGTTGAATCAACTCCACATCATCTACATAAATGTATCCACTAACCATTCAGAAACGTCCAGTTTCATTCTAAAATTTTAACTTCTCCATCAGTGTCAGACTCCGGTTTGAACAATGTAAGGCTGAACACCGTTACTGACAGTCCTCATTTTGGCTGCGTGAGATTCTCCAGCTTTGTTGTTGTTGAGCAACCGAAGTGCGAGCTGTTAAAGCTCCACCCTCTTCTGGAAAGGGGGTCGGGAGCAGCAGCTCACTTGCATTTAAAGGGACACACACAAAAACGGTGTGTTTTTGCTCACTGCCAAATAGGGGCAAATTTGACAAGCTATAATAAATGATCTGTGGGGTATTTTGAGCTGAAACTTCACAGACACATTCTGGGGACACCAGAGACTTATATTGCATCTTGTGAATGGGGCATTATAAGTCCCCTTTAAAAAATAATAATAATAATAATAAATGGATGCTGCCTTATTGTGGCATTACTTGTCTCTGTCCCTAAAAATTTATTTCTATTTTTCAAATATTTTCTTGAATTTTTATTTAAAGTAAATGCCTCCCAGAGCTGGTATGCTGTGGGAAAAGTTAGAAGAATGAGTTTCTTCTCGTGTCGGTTGCGTCAAAACCTAATGCCATCCGCCTCACGCTCCACACCACTGATCCTGTTATCGGACAGGTTTCTTTTGTAATTTTGTCTGGCTCAATCACACAATGGTTTGCAGAGTTAGTGTAAATAGCCTCTGCCAACAAGGTGAGGTATTTGCACTTGGTGTAAATAGACACTCTGAAAAAAAGTCTAGTTCTCTTCATTTCCATAAGTCCGGTTGGTCTCCAAAAACTGCAATCTTTCCAACTGCAAGAGACAGAGCCAGTAGAGTCTCTGTAATGCAGTCTCTCTTGCGAGACGAGTAGCGGTCTTGGTGATAAGCAGTCTGTCAGCAGAGTGGCTGGATCATCTTAAGGGCATTTATTTGACATGCTTTAATTGGGGCAACAAAAAAAATGAGAAGTCAGTTTGAATTAGGCATATCATAAACCAGATTAAAATCAGAGCATGAACGAGAAGGACAGTAGAGTGAAAAATTGTAACTGAACTCCTCCGGTCAGTTCTGCCTGCTAGCAAGGAGTAAATAGCCAAATGTGAACTGGGAGCACCATCGTTTACAAATCAACAGACACAAGCTGCTTCACACAATAGCATCTCTGTGTTGGCCTGCCTGGTGCCTGCATGTGACTTGCTGGTTCCATTTATTCCGTTGGATGTGTGAACAGTTAATTTCGGCAGAAATCAGGACAAAAGCTGATGAATTAACTTCCTCTGTGCAATTTTCTCCTTTTTGCGGCATTGCAGGGGCGTGTGGCTCAGAACAGTTTTCCACAGTGCATGCACTCGCCATTTAATAAAAGCATTCTTTTCAAATGTGTTATAGTATAAGTCATAATTTCTCACTTTCTCTCAGAATAGGAGTCGACCCAGAGCAATATTTTATTGCTCACAGGTTGCTCTTTCATTACTCTGGAGACTTTTTTGCCCTGAGAGAAATAAAAATAGACAGAATCGAGACTGTTGACATAGGGAAAAGCAGGAGCATAGAGCAATGACATGAATGTGGATAGAGCTGTTCTTTACTTTTATTTTTATATAACCAATTTTTCAAACGCAGACTTTGGTATCTTATAAATCTGAACAAAACTTCAAATAAAAACAGTGGGGGTGTTGGGAATGGTGGGAATAGTACTGTTTCCTTCTGCTTTCTAAAAACTGGTCAAAAATCCTGGGATGGATGGATGTGTCCATCAATATATAGATAGCCTTTGTCTATAGATCCTATGTCCTTTATGTTTTAGCAAGCTTTTTCCTAGCAGGGTATTTATCTGTAGTTAATTAACACAATATTGTCTTTCAGCTGGTGGCGGTCTATGAGGAACAGGACCCTCATCATGGTGGTGACGGCACCAGCGCCAGCTCCACGGGCACCCAGAGTCCAGAGCTCTTCAGCACGGTGGAGCTCAACTCCAGCAACCTGTCCGCCTTCCAGCCTTACCAGACCAGCAGTGAGATCGAGGTCACTCCATCAGCCCTCAGGACCAGTGAGTTAAAGCTCAGTTCAAAGTTGCATTGAACTCTAAAACTATGTCCTAACAAGATGCAATGTGACAAGCTTCCATCGACAAATTCAATGTCTGTCCACTTGTGATATGCGGATCGAGGTTATGTCTGCAGACACTGTGAGGTAAATCATTAATGATGGAAATATGAAGGTGTTTAAAGCTTCATTTTCCATCAGGCACTAATTTGCAGACTCTCATTAAGCTATGCAGTTGCAGGGTCCAATTGTTTAGGCAGCAATGGAGGAAAAATGGATTTGAGAGATATTTAATAAAGGAGAATTAAAAACAAACAAAAGAAAGGAAAGAAAGAAAAGTACCGTGTGGGAGCGTTTTATTGAAGTGTTAACCAGGACATATCAAGTGTTGGGTATGTGATAAGTAACAGCTGTGAAGCGCTGTGTATATATGTGAATATAAACTAATAAAGCCTAAATCCAGCCTTTGCTTGAGCTGAATGTATTTAATTTCTTGTGTGTGACAAAAACAGTGACATTCCAGTTTAAGTTTGAAGAGAGTAAAGCCTGTGTTTTGGCTATTAAGGAAATGCAATTTTGCCAAAGGAGAACTTTTACTTTAAATAAATATTAATTTAAAAGCAGAATACTTCAGTGTAACATGTTAACATATCATCACACTTAACACTGAGAATTAAAGTAATTGAAATGTGGCGATCGGGTGCGGATATCTAAATCAATTTACTGAGGCAGATTCTGAATATTCTGATTCAGATTTTTACGGTACTGATTCTGATTTGTTTTTCTCATTAATTTCATTTTTCTGAATCAGAATCATCTTATTTTGATTATAAAAGTAGTGATTTTGATTTGATTCTTCTGATTGTCAGTCTGCTGATTTTTGATTCTGGTTTTGAATCTACTGATTCTCTTTGTTCTGAATTTGAGTCTTCTGATTTTGATTTTAAAAGTACTGATTCTGATTTGATTCTTCTGATAATCAGTCTCCTGATTCCGATTTGGAATCTACTTAATTTCATTGTTCTTAATCTGAATCTTCTGATTTTGATTCTGATTATAAAAGTAATGATTCTGATTTGATTCTTCTGATCGTCAGTCTGCTGATTTTGATTCTGATTTTGAAAGTACTGATTATGATTTAATTTTTATGATCGCCGGTCTACTGATTTAGAAGCTACTTATTCTCGTTGTTCTGAATCTGAGTCTTCTGATTTTGAAAGTACGATTATAATGTATTCTTCCGATCATCAGTCTGCTGATTTTGATTCTGATTTTAAATCCATTGATTCTTATTGTTCTGAATTTGAGCCTTCTGATTTTGAAAGTACTGATTCTGATTGAACTCTTCTGATCATCAGTCTGATGATTTGAATCTGATCTGAATATTCTTATTTTGATTCTGATTTTGAAAGCACTGATTCTGATTTGATTCTTTTGATAATCAGTCTGCTGATTCCGATTTGGAATCTACTTAATTTCATTGTTCTTAATCTGAATCTTCTGATTTTGATTCTGATTTTGAAAGTACTGATTATGATTTAATTTTTATGATCGCCGGTCTACTGATTTAGAAGCTACTTATTCTCGTTGTTCTGAATCTGAGTCTTCTGATTTTGAAAGTACGATTATAATGTATTCTTCCGATCATCAGTCTGCTGATTTTGATTCTAATTATTGAATCCATTGATTCTTATTGTTCTGAATTTGAGCCTTCTGATTTTGAAAGTACTGATTCTGATTTGATTCTTCAGATTGTCAGTCTGCTGATTTTGATACTAATTTTGAGGCTACTCATTCTGATTTGATTTTTGATCGTCAGTCTTATGATTTTGATTCTGATTTCAAAAGTATGATTCTGATTTGATTCTTCTGATCGTCAGTCTGCTGATTTTGAAGCTACTGATTCTGATTAGATTTTTATGATTGTCTACAGATTTTGATTCTGATTTTGAAGCTACTGATTCTCATTGTTCTGAATTTTAGTCTTCTGATTTTGATTTTGAAACTATGATTATGATTTGATTCTTCTGATCGTATGTCTGCTGATTTTGATTTTGAAACTAATGATTCTCATTGTTATGAATTTGAGTCTTCTGATTTTGATTCTGATTTTGAATCTACTGATTGTAATTCTGATTCTTGACCTGCTGGTTGTATGGACCAAATCTCAAAATTAGCATGAGACCTGATTTATCTCTCATTACTTAACGACGTTGTGCTATTTTCACCCTTGGTTTTGTTGCCTGCAGTGAATCACAGTACATTGGCGTTTCATTTATTACCACCGTGAGTAGCAAAAGTTGTGAAAAACTTGAATCTTTCCTTGTCATAAATCGGTTTGTTTCTTTTGAAACTATAGTTCAGTCAATGGTCGGATCTCTGAGGAGAGGAGGCGTGTGAGTTCATAGAGCTCAGTGTGTGCTCTGTTAAAGTTGTGTTTGACACTGGACGTACAGGGACTGACCTTGACAGGAAGGCGGGGTTGAGTGGGCAGGTGAAATCGTCAAGGGAACGCTGCTAGAGAACAGCAAGACACACTCAGTCAGGTGTGGAGAGAAGAGAGGATACAGCTATGATTAACTGTGACAGCTCAGACCAGCCTGAGCTACACACATACACACATGCAAGAGCTCACATCATATGGCCTCATTTGAATATATATTAGTTAGTTCTGATTTTGTGATTGAATAAAGAATAAAGCTTTGGAGAGTGTGGATCTATTTCTAATTTTATGATGTGCTGTGCATAGAAACATGATGCTGATGGAACAGAGGAGCAGTTGTGAAATGAACCACACGGCCTCTATTTCAGCCCTGTTCTGTTTCCACACTAATAGTACTACAGGTGAATGTGTTCCCATGTTGCCAGGCTCTTCTTTTGTCTGTTTGAACCATTGATTGTATTTATTGTTGTGCTTTCTAAGCTGTGACAGAGGGAGGTCTGGAGTTGAGCTCATCCAGCTTGTGAATTCCCCAGCATCATGTGAATGCTGCCAGCAGGAATTGAATTCTTCTAGAAATATTTGTGTGTGTGGGTTTTTGTACAAATTTACCGCAAGATACACATTGCAAATATTCTCCCAGAGATCATGTGCATATCTTCCATGTGGTTTACAAAGTTCTATCAACTAGACTACTTAGTTAGCAAAACCCAGACACAAACCAGTTGAAGTGTGTGTGTGTGTGTGTGTATATATATATATATATATATATNGAAGTGTGTGTGTGTGTATATATATATATATATATATATATATGCTGTGGCAAACATAAACAACCTACAGTCAGTCTAATAAACTATATTATTATATTGCTTGATGAAGGCATTGTTTATTGTTATTATTATTAATAAGTGTAATTCTTAATATTTTATCATATTTATGTTGCCGTTATATCAAATTACAGAATTCTGTAATAACAAACTATTAAGTAATGTTCTACTTCTGTTATTTTTTCTGAAAATATAAATTAAATTATTACAAAATAATACATTACCGTTATTACTAAATATGACAGCATATCCACATTTTTGTATCACAACATTAAAAATGTAATGTATAAAAGAGGTCTTGGACACATTATAAGTTCACTTTCTTTTTGCCAATACTGAAAAAACAAACAAACAAACAAAAAAAACCTACTTGTTCTGTTCCAAAACATATTGGCCCTCATTTATCAAACGAACGTAGAAACCAGCGTACATTCGAACGGAAAAATCAGCTTACGACAACGCTCACGTGTGATTCATTAAACTTTCGTAAGCGGCCAATTCCGTCGCACGAATGAACGGGTGTTGATAAACGTGGCAGCTGAAAACAATCGTCATTTAAATATCACGCCCCAAATTTTAGAAGCCTCGCCCTATAGTTTACGACACAGAGAAACGTAATCTGGCCATGAAGAGGAAGCAATCGCATGAGAAATGTATCTTACTCTAAAAACACCCCTCAACCTCGTAATTGCAAACAATAAAATTAATTTAAATAAAAATACCGGTAAATAAAACTAAATAGCCTACTTACAAAACATTATTAAAATATATAAATTTGATTATTTTAGTAGGCTACCTCACTCCAGAAAATCCTTTAAATTTATTTTATTCAGAACAGAACAAGAACGAAAAATAAGTAGCTATATATTATAAATTGAAACACAAATTAGGCTATAGTGGCATTCATTATAAAGCAGAAATGAATTTATTTAAAGCAAAGCTGTGTTGGGCTGACATAGCCTCCCTCTCTCATTCGGGAAGAATCCAAACGTTTCCATATTCACGATGTAACATTTATTGGTTGCATTGAACTACTGTTCCTTACTTGTTTCAATATCCACGTAAAACATCATCCTTCACATGCACAAAAATGTGTTTGGTTGGATAGCGGACCATTTAAACTGAGCAGTGTTAACTTTGTCTGCATTTTAGTTTGCTGATGGCTGAAATGTAAAGTTAGCAACGCTAGAACTGATATGTAGCATATGCGTGTGTGAGGCGCCCGCGCGATCAATTGGATTTAATAAAATAAAGATAAATATTTTAATAAAATGAAGAAGATGAATACAATGCGAGCGTAGCCTGTACTAGCCCTACTTGATGCACAGTTTTTCTGTTTTGTTTGGTTAATCTGTTAATTATTTCAGTGAAGTATATATTTTATGTAGTCCTAGGCCTATTTTTTTAATTCCTGATAGGCTATACTATTCTGTTTTTCTCTGTGTTGCAGGTGTATGATGTGTGAATCCTAATGTTGTTTTGATGTTGCCATTTGCGCATACAAAGCGAAATCTCTGGAAAGAAAAAAACAAAAAAAAAACGTATTGATGAATGCCAAATTTTGCGTGGAAACGAGCGTACGCACAGTTTTATGGCGTACGATCGTTTGATAAATGAGGGCCATTGAGCTGCCTACCAAAACTGCATTTTAATGCACTCCCAATACCAAGGCTGTTCCTTACTCATACTTTTAAGGCGCCTTCCTTTCTGTATGTATCCTTCAATCCCAGAATGCATTGCAACTAACAATAAATTCATTGCAAATATATTTAATTCAGTACAGAATATCTCAATGTGGTTTTATCAATTACTAAAGAGCACAATTTTACCCAATATTTGGTGTAAATACGGTTGTCTTAGAATATTGTGCAATCCGGCTTTTGGAATGAAATGTGAGAAGCATATGTTTAAAGTAACTTTCCATGACAGGTGCTGCCGTAAAAGGTAGCTGCCTATGCAGTAGACAACAGGACACTAAATTCAGTTTTGGAACATTACTTCTTTGTCTTTATCCTATTTTCATAATTTTTAAGTCCATATACATCAAGATTTTAGCTTAAAATTTATATTAATTTACAGTATAATGAAACTGTAACCCATTTTATTTTTTGAAATTTTAATTACAATTTTACCTTCATTAGTTAATTTTGAATTTATATTCTAATTTAACTCTTTCCAGTGTTTTATTTTTAAGTTCCCAGGATTTTTGATCATATTCACAGTGAAAACATGGATTGCCGGAAAAACTTTTCAATGGCGGGAAGTTTCAAAAGCACTGTTTCATAAATGAAGGAAAATCTTGTCTGGCATGGAAAGAGTTAACTCTATATGTGTATATATATATATATATATATGCCACATATCAGGACAATATCACCTTCCCATTTATCATAGCAAGAGCACTGATGTACGATGTACGATGACTTATTCTGTTTCCAAATCTCCTCTAAAACTCTGAATCACAGAGTTTGCCCTCAATGACCAGCTTGATTACAGATAACCAGCTCTCCTCATCAGTCTTTCTCGCTGTCTTATATTGATGATAGATAAATAGTGAGAGCTGTTCTTGATGACTTCCCAAAAAAAAAAAAAAAAAAACGGAATCCCAGGAGAACTGAGATGAGCGTATTACTCCAACAATAACAAAAAAACACAGCTGCAGTAGCGGCGCGATGGCCCTTGAGTTCGGCTGCCGAAGCATATAATCACGGACATTGAGTTTTCGTCTTGCCGAATTTGCATTGATTGTTCTTCTTTGATGTAAGAGAAGGGGGAATGAGAACTCTTCCCTCATGTTTGATTATTTAAAAAAAAAAAAATGTTTCAGCAGAGGTCAGGGCAACTAATAATTGGATTGGTGATGAGATGTAAATTATGGTAATGAATGTAATTTGCTTGTAATTATACAGAATCAGGCGTTCGTCTGACTTGCCTGACACCAAAGCGTAATCTTGCAAAAAGTCGAGAGAAATAAAGAAAACTTTAAAGCTTTACGACACTGTTGGCTGGTGTTGAATCTTAATGAAGGTGCGCTGGCATTGGTCTGTCTGATTTATTTTCAGCAGTGCAGTCGGAGAGTGCTGGCTGATATTTATAAAAGTGTTTGTAGTGTGTAGGGAGATGTGGAGCGTGTGTCTGGCAGAGGCCTGTGCACTGAGCAGGGGAGGTCCCTGGTGGGCTCAGAGAGGCAAGCACTCATTAGTACGGGAGTGTGCTGCGTTCAGGTGCTCTACCCTGGGGCTCGCTGGCTGACATGAGGCCTCTCTCCATTGCACTTCCTGGATCTTTTTAGCTTAGCTCCAATAACTCTCCCCGGCAACCCCCATATCCCTCTCGCTCTCCCTCATTACCAAGCCTCCTTCTCTCCTTTCGCTCGGCATAACATGATATCCCATCATGCACTTGGATGGTCCACTTTTTCAGTTGTTTGTTGCTTATGTAACCATCTCATGAAACATACTACTAGTGCATCATCCTATACATTGCCACCAAGAGGCAAGCCGTTATATGTCAAATTTTTTTTCCCCCTCCAAACCAAGAGGCCGATGGACAGTCAGAAATACCAAGTTGCTCTGGAATATCCATCCATTCAAATCTTAGGAGACTCTTGCAGGTAAAAAAATGTTTTGTACGTTACAAGTAATTGCAAGTAATGTACATTACTTGTAATGCATTACTTTACTTGTAACATCAAAAAAGTCATGAATACCTAATGCATGTTACTTGTAATGCAATACTCGTAACAGAAAAAGTAATCTCAGTACATAATGCATGTTACTTGTAATGTCTTACTCGTAACATCAAAAATAATCTTCACACAAAGATATAATGTGACTTAAGATGGCTTGAAATATAAATAAAGTTCAAAAGCAATATGTACTACTTTTTTGGAAATTTTATGGTGTTTGTATATGGAAAAGCACAGCACAAACATTCTGTGAAGCATCTCCTTTTGTGTTCTATCGAAAAAGGAAAGTCATGTTGGTTTGGAACAACATAATATAAATTTTTTGGTGAACCATTCCTTTCAAAACACTCCTGCTGCTTCATCCCACCGAAATACACCAGGTAGAAATAAAGGACATATATGACCCACCTGGTCTGCGGTATCCCGCTTCTTTACTATCAGAACCTCAGAGATGTTTACTGTACCCCCCCCAAGAGACTAGCCATGGGGGTGGTTCCAATCTGACAGCCGGCTGCAATCTCAGTGACGGGTAGGGGATATAAATGCAGCGATGGTTAACAGGGGCTTCCCCGCCTGTGCGCCATCACGCCGATGACACACCAGATCCTCAGCCATTAGGAGATTGCCTGCGGGGAAAAGTGCAGACACCTGCGGGCAGGCCAGCGTTTATATAATCAATTTGTTTTGTGGCTGGCCGCTGGGACACCTCCTTCGCCTCCTCTTAAGCTGTGGTCTGGTAGAAGTCATTAGGAGGACATGTAGGGACATGAACATGCCACACAATGGCAAAAATTATTAGTGAAAGACTAGATTTTAACATTCTAGCTAGATATTTACTTTATCTGAAGACATTGGGTCTCATTTAGTTGTGTAATCTCGGTCTGTATAAAAGGTGTTCATTGTGTTTGCACTTGTTTTGGGGTTGTACACTTGCTTGAGGATCTTGTTGCATGTGCTTTCAGGCAAGAGTCTTTAGAGAGTGTCATGTTTGCTGCGAGTGACCAAAGGAAAGGGTGTGCAGAGCACCCTTATATGGACATGGTTTGGTGAGTTTTATGCAAATGAACCTCAGGCACGTGGTCGATCATTTAGAATACTGCACATTCATTAAAGTTAGAACGAGGTTAAGAACAAATTCATGCGCATACACACATTTTGTGAATTAGGTGGACTTTTTTCGTGAGAAGCTCTCCTGTGAGTACAAATACGAATAATTCAAGCTATTATTAGTGAATTAGGCCCATTGTCAGTGGTTCTTCTGATGCAAAGCTCATGCCGTGATCTTAGAGTGTTTTCGGTTATTAACCCTTTAAGCCCGAAGTGAACCGCCAGCGGTACACCACCCCCCGCAAAAAAATCTAATTATAAGGAACCTCTGACAGGAATAACATAAAATAGGTATCATTTTGAAAGCTATCTTTTTAATGCTAATCAACTCTTAAAGAGTGCTGAGTAGTCTCTCTAAACCACAGTGTACCACTAATAGGCGCCACCTAGCTACAAAAAAATTAATAATAAATTGGTATTTTCAAAAGTACCGCCTCGATCAACACAAAATAGATGTCATTTGAAAGCTTAGAGTCTGAACTTTACAATGAATGTAGCCAATTTAGCCAGCAGCCATATCAGCCTGTAGCCCAAGACTGGTTGCCCACTGAAGCTAAGCAGGGCTGAGCCTGGTTAGTACCTGGATGGGAGACCTCCTGGGAAAACCAGGTGGCTGCTGGAAGAGGTGTTTGTGAGGCCAGCAGGGGGTGCTCACCCTGTGGTCTGTGTGGGTCCTAACGCCCCAGTATAGTGACGGGGACACTGTACTGTAGTGTCCTGACTCTCTGTGGTCATTAAAAATCCCATGGCACTTCTCGTAAAGAGTAGGGGTGTAACCCCGGTGTCCTGGCCAAATTCCCTCCATAGGCCTTTACCAATCACGGCCTCCTAATAATCCCCATCCATTTAAATTGGCTCTTTCACTCTCTCTCCTCTCCACCTACAGCTGGTGTGTGGTGAGCGCTCTGGCGCTGTTGTACTGTGGCTACCGTCGCATCATCCAAGTGGATGCTGCACACTGGTGGTGGATGAGGAGAGACCCCTGATATGATTGTAAAGCGCTTTGGGTGTACAGTTGTACATAGGAAAGTGCTATATAAATGCCTCATTCATTCATTCATTCATTCAATTTAAATCCTAAGTAGTGCTGAGTTATTTGCTGATAAATAAAAATCAGCAAATAATTTATGAAATACTTTTTTGTACTATGTACTGCAATGTGTCAAAAACATCATACAGCTCAGATAGTCACGTGTCATATGTCATTAAATAATATATGGATGCTGCATTTGTCACGTTTTCACTCGTAACTTCAAGAAACATGCTCCGATTGTTATTTACAGCAGATTCTCACAATTAAAATGAGTCCAAAATTAACATAATTCAATTCGTCGATCAAGAGATATTCCTCACGGAATTCCGACACATAAAACACTACAGGCGCACAGGCGCTAAAATTAAATGTAGCTTTCACATGCCGTTTTTGCTTATAACTTCATGAAACATGCATAGATCGTAGAAAATGACACATCATTACTTACAATGGATGCTCCCGATTGAAATGAGTCCAAAATTAACATAATCCCTTATGTCAATCATGAGATATTCCACATGGAGGAATGATTTTAAAAATGCCCATTAGGGGGCGTCAGAGATGTTCACGAGTCTTTTATCTGGAGTCCGAGTCAAGTCTGAAGTCTTTAAGCTGGAGTCCGAGTCAAGTCTGAAGTCTTTATCACTGGAGTCTGAGTCAAGTCTGGAGTCTTTTGTCACGAGTCCGAGTCATTTACATTTACCATTTATGCATTTGGCAGACGCTTTTATCCAAAGCGACTTACATTGCATTATACTATACATTTGTATCTGAGTATGTGCAAACCCTGGGATCGAACCCATGACCTTGGCATTGCTAGTGCCACGCTCTAACCACTGAGCAACAGGAAAGCTGTCGAGTTTCGAGTCATAAAAAAATCTATCATCTGTTTTATTTTAAATTAAGGTCCTATGATGTAAGGGATAATGTACATCCAGCTTGTTACTTTATAATCCATTACAATGTACAAACAGTCGTCCTGACAACATGAGTAGTCATTTTCAATACAGTCGCTAAGTGGACGCAAGATTGCACCAGTGAGTCACGGTTTGTTATACAGCAGTTTGTTATACAGCTTCGTTGTTAGTGACGGCAGTCATTATCAGAAAATATGAAACCTCGGAATGTTTAAGAATGTCAATAGAAAACTCTACACATGCTGATTGCGATACGTTAAAATATGAGCTTTAAGTAATAAATGGATTAACATCTCTTTCTATCTCTCTCTCTTATGGACACACAATAAGAAATAGAAAAGCTGCATATAATACGAAAAGATTGATAAAACGTAGTGCTAGGTTTAAAGTCTAGTTTTTTTTTGTTCATATTTTAACAGGCTGGCAATTCAAAAGAGCCATGCAGCTACACCACAGTATAATAGCTAGCTGTGTGAGTTTATGTGACTAACCTTTGATAATAAACTCAAACGAAAGAACGTATGGCATGGTGGCTCCCGTCATGTTTCATGGGACTCTTATGACATTTCGGAGTTTACGCGCACGGACATACGTAATCAAAGTGTATGACAAGAGTCCGATCTACCACGACACGTAAGGAAATATATGAGACGCAGATATTATAAAACTATTTAAAAACAACACAAATTCTGTATTTATTATATCAGTAGTTAAGGGTAAAAGACTTGAGTCGTTTTTAAAATATTCCGAGTCTTTTGTGCCGAGTCGAATCAAGTCTGAAGTCATTTCAGGTCGAGTCCGAGTCAAGTCTGAAGTCTGTTAAAATGCGACTCGAGTGCGACTCGAGTCGGAGTTTCTAACTCGAGTGCCCATCTCTGGGGGGCGTCAAGGGATGAATAAAAAGGCTACCTTGGTTCCAAATGCTGTAACTTTTGATTACTTTATCCTATCACCACAACATTTGATCCAGATGCAGCTCACATGTAGGGGAACTTTAACAAAAAAGAATTGTCCTCTTACTTTATTTCCTTCCTGAGCTGAGCATTTTTTCATTCTCTAAAAATGTAAAAAGTTTTCTATCAAACAATAACTACCTTTTGACTCTCCATGCTATAGTTTTGAAGTTATGAGTCTTTATTTTTGTGTATGTCACTCAGAAAAAACAACTCTAAATATGCCTTCAGGTTAATAGTGCATTATGAAGACAGCGTCCTCCAGAGGTCACATTTGTTGGCTGCGTATTCGAGGCATCCTCATTTCAGAAATGTAACCATTACATTCTAAAGTAAAGCTGGGTGCACACTGTGTGATTTATAAAAGTCCTTTACGATTGTTGCTTGTCAGACTGTACGAACACGACCCTCATGTCACACTGTGGGATCTCAGCTGTCCTATATGTCAGACTGTATGACAGTCAAGACGCGTTAAAAACGGACGCGCGCTTGAAAACTTGTCCGGAGTTTTACATCATCAACCCACACACATTCGGTGACAGTGAGCTGCATTACACTCTGGACTGAAATGGTTGCTAACAAAGAAATCTCTAGCGTTAATTTTGATCACGGCTTATCTTGAAAAACGAACACAATTTGACGTTTGTCGTAGGAGAAGTCACACTGCAGCACTGTGCGCCAAATCTTCTGACGCTTCCAGAATTTCGTCAGAGGTAAAATTTGATCGCAACGGTCATTAATCGGCTGTCGGTGAACATGTTAAACTAGCGATCAAAGACTACAGATTTTTGCCTAGGATTATAGGAATGTTTTAGGATGTCTCAGATGACCAAATCGTGGCCAAAATCGCACAGTGTGCAAGAAAGAAATTACAATAATTTAAGCTTCACAATGAATAATAGTCAATTTTAATAGTAGTTACTTTTCTGAAATTAGGCAGCGTTGATGATGTACGCAGTCGACAAATATGACCTCCGGAGGCGCAGTTTTCGAAATGAGACATAATCAGGATGTTGCTTGTGGGTGCTAATGTGCTAAACATTAAAATTTCATCACTTTCCACAACCTATGTTTCCATCCACCTATTTTTCTAGTGCGCATTTTGGGATATTGCATAAAAAAAACGTGGATGGAAATGCCAAGATGCACATAAAATTCACTCAACTGAAGCGGATACATTTTTTACCCAAAAAGAAAACATGCGCATAAACTACGATGAAAACACATTTACTTCATGTGACTTTTGCGCGATGGGACGATATAACTGGATTGGACCGATCTCGTTGCAGAGCATATGAAATGTTGTTTTGGTCATTCTGAAATACCTGAGCCAAAGTCTGTCGTCAAAATGGTTCGGTATAATTACATTCCAGAACTGTCTTACACGACTGCATTCCCAAACAGCAGGCATCCATCTCCGAAAGCAAGATAACATGACCGTGTTTATTGCGTTTTGTCTGCACGCTCTGAAGCTACAGTGGCTTCTACTAGTGCAGCAACTTCTATTTTTCTTAGTGATATTTAGCGGCAGTTTGTCAAGAAGTGATGATTTTGTTCTCTTTGTCTCATTGGAATGAAACGGTGCTTTATTCGCAAATGTTTTATGTGATATTCAAATTTTGCGCATAAATTAAATTCACAACTTTGGATGGAAACATAGCTATTGTCTTTCAGAACCTCACTCTCTCCTTCGTTGTCGACCAAAGGCTTTGACATCATATTTTTTTTAACACCAAGAGCAGAATCAGTGGACTGATATGCATGGCTGAACATGTCTGATTGCCCATCTGTTTTGTGTTTTGTTTTTGTGATTGTGTCATTTGCTCTGAGAGTTTCTCTCTGAAGGTCCAACCATCACGTCTCCTCATGCTAATCAGGCTAGCCCTCAAGCATGCCGAACAGACCTCCAACCACCCCGCTAAAATCAAGCTGCGTGCCAGTGGCATTGAAGTGCCTTTTTGGGAGCTTGTTGGAGCAGTGGTTTATTAGCTGTGTCATCTCTTCATCACGCCACCCTGTTCCATTAGCGACTGTAGCACAAATGAACACGCAGGGAGGGGCGGAGCATTGACACTGGAGTGGGCGGAAAGCTTGCCTAATTTAGACTATTAGTCATAGAACTATAAAAGTGCCACAGTTTAATCTAAAGCTTATTATGACTGATAATTGTAACCATTAATACTGTAAAACATGGGGAAAACAATTATTTAATGAGGTGTGACAACTGCAGAGAGAGAAAAAAAACAACAACTTCCTTTTGGGGATAAGACTGGTTTACTACAGAGAGTCAAACCATTAACCATGTAAAACAGTAAAGTAAAAGTAAAGTGTGTTTGATTTTCGGGTAATTTTCATAAATGCTATAATGATGGTACTTGATTGT